>JABFQC010000474.1:0-27177 GCA_022817085.1 Psilanteris sp. ZL-2020
GTGTATATCAATCTTCAATATTTTATATATTTAATTTTTTAGAGAAATTTTATACAAAAATATATATATTTTCTTACATAGTCTTGTAACACAACTAGTTTTTTACCACTTCAAAATAAGTTGTGTTCTCCCATTAACAATTAAGAGAGTATCAAAGAGATATATTACTAAAATTGGTGCGTTTTAAACATGTAATAACAAAATTTTAATTTTTATGACATAGTCAGTATGTCTTCACGTTTCTTCATTATTTCTGCAAAATATTGTTTAAATTAAATTTATTTCAAAGGTAAATACTTTATCGCGTATTGGCATATGATAACCATCTTTATGACACCTTCTTAAATGTAATAGTTCATTCATAAATGTAATACTTCTAAAAATTGTCAAAGGAATTCTGAAGTTCAAACTTCCAATTAGGTTACTGTTACAGTTTAATTTGTTATTACACAATTTATACATAAAAAAACTCATTATTTTTTCTAATAGTCTAATTTGGGCTGTCGTGGAATAGCCCAAATGAAAATGCTATATGTTTACATTAAATGTAAACAAATATATTACTCCGTTTCATTAATTATTCTGCTTATATATGAATAAAATGATATTTGTATTTAGAAATTAATATCAACTTAAAATAATGTTCTAATAATTAATTTAAAAATTGCTTTCATTTTTTAAGCATACCAACAAAAATAACCTTACCTGCGTAACAACATATGATCCTTTCATACTAAAAAATGGTTTATGAAACATTGTGAATTGAAGTCTTAATTTCCCCATATCATCAGCAACTCGAAAACTGTCTGCTAAAGTTGTGATCCAGTTGACTACATCTTCATTGGCATATGTAATTAAACCTTGGCCAAATTGATGTTTTCCATCTAGGACAAAATTTAAGATTCCTCTAACAGAATTTTCGGTTAGCAATGTTTCTTCATCCAAATGAACTATCCAATTATGACCCATCAGTTCATTAACATTACTCTCTAAACAATACTGCAGTGCTCTTGCTTTAAAAAGAGCACCACTGCTGGTACGATATTCTGGAGGCACAACAATTTCTCGAACCCTTCTTTGATGCTCAATATTAATTGGTTTGTCACTGACAATTTCAAACATAAAATTTTCAAGACCACTTTTTAAGCAAGTCTCCATATTCCTTTTCAAATTATTCTTTACAAGAAATGGATAATCACCACGAGTAACTACTCGAATACAAATAAAAGGCGCGAGTAAAGGTGATCCTTTAATTGTAACTTTCTCTGGAAAAGCATTATATAAAGTTAAACCAACAAAATTAAACAGCACTTGTGGTAGAGATAATAAAGTGAGTATCCGTAGTAGGTAAAGCACTGATGCACCAAAGTAACCGTAACTTGTCCAAGGATTTAGTTCAACTTGATCAGTTGAGCTACCCCATTTGATTACACCTGATAGAAACTCAAACACGATGATTGTGGTCACAAATAAACAACAATGTAGTACATGTTTTGTCCGACTTCCTAATATCATTATATAAGATCTGAAATAAGTATATAACATTTTATACTAAAATATGGTTTTGTGATAAATATAATATATTATTAATATAGAAATATGTTGTTATATTATATAAATGTATACATAAATAGAATAAAATAATAATATATTTATTTATATATCATTTAGAAGTTTATATTAATTAATAGACACAATGAAAATTTGTTTTAGTTATCTAATTTTTATTGTGTTTTTGGAAGATTTATTAATCTTTGAAAATTATTATTATATAATTATTAAAATTACATGATGTGATAATTTTGTGACAAATTTAAGTTAAAAATTAAATTGTTAAAAAACTACTAATTGAAAAAATTTTCAATATCTCTTTGACATTATTTATTTACATAATTTAATTTTATTTTAACATTTCATTAAGACTTTTTTATTAATTAAAATGCTTTTAAGAATAATGTTGTATAATGTTAATAAATATTTACTTACATTGTACATTGAGAAAACATAAACGATATTAAATTAAATAATAATTATTAGAATAAAATTAAGTTAACCATGCAAACATTAACCTTTGATGCTTCGAACATAAACTTAAAATTGATTTTTGTCATATTATTATATTTTTTGTTATTATTTTGTTAGTCGCATATTTTTATTACGTAATATAAAATAAAATTTAGTAGTAGAAGTACAATAATGCAAAAATAATCAATTTTTACATCGACAAAAATACTAATTTTGTGTACTGTAGTATTACTCACTTGATTATTTGCTACTACTGGGCGTTACGATTATTTGTGGTTGATTTTGGCTTGGTTACTCAAGGTGCGTCATTAAGTCTTATCGGATTATCACGTCTTAGAAATGACAACCAAGTTTTTTCATTCAGTTGACAACCAACAAACTCAAACACTCAGTAACGTTTTCCTCACTGTGCGGCGCAGTGAACAGTGATGCCAGAAATGCTAGAATGAGGACGCGGCTTCATAACCCCCCCCCCCGCCGGTCCTTCTGTCCCCACTCTAATATCCGCTAATCTTCGTTCCTTCTTTATAGTATTGCTATTTCACTGCTTTTATACTAATTCAAAAATGTGATTCTATTTTTAATTACCACACACGACTGCAGTTCACTGCTAAATTAATATAACGTTTAAACGTGAAATAAACATTGTAAATTTTTTTTAAAAAAAGAGTAATCAGTATTAAAAAAATGAAACCAATAAAATTTGGTTTAAAATTGGAAATTGTTTATTGTCATCTTCTAAAATATTAAATGTAGTACTACTATACATTTTTTATAGACTTGATTAAAAATATGCATAACTTATTATTTACACCATTCACAATTTTTTTAAAAACATAATATATATATATAATATGTATACGATTGTATGTCGAATATATTTTCATTTGCATCGTACGATATTATCAATGTTTGATATCAAAATGGTTTTAATAGAGATTATTTAATTAATATAACTCCATATATAAAATATTATTCAAATATTTTTAAATAATAATAAAATGAAGGAACCAGTAAGCAGGAACAGGATGGCGGGGTTGTAGCATCGCATTCCCGCCAATCCCATTCTGACATCATCGCAATCAACCCAACACCTATTTGCGTTTATTATCAGTCGGTTATCAATAATGCGTTGCGCTTGCGACCAGTTGTGACGAAGTCAAGAGTGAATTACGACTCGCGCCATGCGCCAATGGCAACCCAGTGTGACCAGTGACACGAAAGTCTTTCATACAAATTTTAAAATTCAATTCCGCTAGGGGTGTTAGTGGTAGGTTGGTGGTAGGTAAATCGATAATTACATGACTTATAAACACGTGATTACTGTTTTGATCATTTTAATGTGTTTATGGTCAGAGATATTTGAGCATTTTTTAATCTTACAATGATTTAGAAGAAACTGATTAATGTAAAATATTTATTTATTAATTAATATCATCTAAAAGAAGAATGGTAAAAAGTGATAATAAATTAAAATATGTTTATATTAATAATCACTTGACTAGAATTTACTCAGAAAACCAACCGGCCTAAAAACACCCCTAGTGGAATGGGATTTTTAAATGAAACTTGCATATGTGTGAAAGATACGAACGTGTCACTGTTTCGTCAGTATATTACGCGAGAGATTGATATTGGAATGTTTAGATGGCGCGATACTACCAATGATCTTGTACAGTGTTCTACCGTAACTTGGCTACGTACAAATTTGTTTTAAACCAATAAAAATATTACAATCAATTTGTACAGCATTGTTGATAAAATATAATTGAATTAAAACATTTTTAAACGCTTTATTAAATATTTACTCATTGAATAGAAATTGTATTAAATAAAATTATTGTAAATTAAAATGTATTTATATTATTTATTATTAATTAAAATTTGAAGTATTAGAATAGGAAGACTTTATTAATATGTTTATTAATTATAATAAATAAAATTTCGAATTATCTCATATTACACATTATATATCACATTGTAAAAAAGTGTCTAGAATTCTAAGAATTTTTAATTTGTGGTTTTCTTCTGATATTATGATTACAGAACCGGTGCGGTTGACGTCGTCAATCTATATATATTTATTAATGAAATTACATATATCTATATGGTTATGTATAACTGAAGTTGAATAAAATAAAAATATATTAATCATTGACATTAATTATAATTTTTAAACATAATTTTTGTTTAAAATATTCGTTATATCAGTACTTTATTAAAATTGTTTTATTTATCTTCAGCAAAAAAAAACTTCTTCGTACGTTTCATAAAAAGTGATATTATTCGTACCGTACAATTCTTTTATCTTACTCTATAAATATTTTTTATTAAATGTAAGTGAAAGGTCAGCAATATTATCACAATAATTTAATTACTCAAAGGAAGAATCATCAGGATGTAAAACACCCACGCGCGTCTGATTAGCAAAATAGATTGTATACCAGAAATGTCAAATTATTCAGTTGCTTCTCACGCGTTATTCAAAATGCATTTAAAAGTAATAACGCATTTTTTCGCGAAATTGTTAATTTGCATAAATGTCTTAAATTTAGGCGAATCGGCCACAACGAATGATTCTTTGAGTAGTCCTACCTGTTATCATAAAAAATCTCGAACAAGCGACGCACTACAATTCAAGTGCAGAAACTTAAGAACTCTGCAAAAATATTTGGACAAAGCGCAATTAACGACCACGGAGATAAGCGTGCGCAATTCTAACATTCAAACCATACCAGGGTATAAATTATTAATTTTATTTATTATACGTCCTTCTAACGAACGTTGCAGTATTTACTGAAGATTCGGAGCATTTACCTTTTTTTCAACTTCTTTGTTTAGACACGCATTTATACGACTCGCGAGTTCGTTAAAAATCGTGGACTTGCATTTATGCGGAATAGAGGTTGTGGATCCGCAGGCATTCGTCGGACTCGTTAAATTGGAAAAACTTATCCTCTGGGGCAATAAATTAAATTGGGTCGCAGCAGTTTGGTTTACGAATCTGCAAAATTTACGAGTTCTTGACCTGTCGTTCAATCGCATCGAAAACATCGAATACAAAGTTTATCAGATGCTTCCAAATTTGGAGAACTTATTCATTGATTATAATAACTTGAAGGCCATCCCATTCGATCTATTCCTTTTCTTAACTAAATTAAAGAAGGTGAAGTTTGGCATGAACCCTTTAAGCTGGTCGTAAGTATCTCTTTTAGAGATGAAAATAAGGTACACGGAGAGAAATAAATGATGAAAAATTACTATCTATATCATTACTTCGGAATCATAAAAGAAAAAGCATAATATTTACTATTTTTAAAAGTAATATATTATGATAAAGTAGTATTTTTCGATGTAAAAAACTTACTTTTTCCTTTTAAAAACAGTAAATATTGTTCATTTTCTCTTGAATCCAAATTAAAGAAATAATTAGTAATTTTTCGTCTTTTATTTCTCTCAGTGTATCGCATATTTTTTTAAAATATGAATATGTTTCAGTTTTCGCGTTCTTTTGACCTGGCAATTAGTGTACCAGAAAGTTGAATATCAAGACGATTGGGAAAATTGGGATTGGTTTAGTGATGTTGCTCGTGACTGTTTAGAAACCGGCCAGGGCTCCATGGCAAGTGATCAACTATTGGATTGCGTATCTTTAAAACTTGTCCATTTTGCTAGTGATAAGATGTTGGATTTGAGTAACAGTACCAGTAACATTTCCTGCTCTCAAGAAGTGTCGTCTTTGCTTCGTTGTGTTAATGCTGATCAAAAAAACCAAACCCAAGGGGAAAGTGTCAGGAAAGCATTACAAGGAATGGATACAATTTTACAACACATGGAATTTTCACTCGGCAAGTTTGGTACCGCATAAAAATGACATTGTATATATTAATCGCAAATAAATGCTAATTATAATGATTCATATACATTCAATTTATTAAAAATGATCATCTATGTACAATATAATTGAAGTATGCGTTATTAATCAAATGACTGTAATATTTCTTACAAAAAAACAAAATTGATAGGTTTTATAGACAAATTAGTTTAAATTTAAGGATTAAGTCGGATTTGAATTACATCTTAAAACTGATGCTGATTTTATTTACACAATATACATACGGATTACTAACGATTACATCGCAAACGGATTTATCAAACATGTCACATATTTTACACCAATAACACTATTTAATTTAAGATTTAATATTCACACGTAATATACACGCATTATTGCGGAGAACGTTAATTAAATTATTAATTAACAAAGCTTAAATAATCGAGTTGGCATAAAGTTTTTAAATACAAAATACTGTGTTGATTTAATACAACAAATTTGAGTCAAATGATGCCCCGCGAGTATAAGTATTTCATTCATATATTCTAACCAACTGAATGACACAATTATTCATCTATTAATACAAAATGAATTCGTCGGAATTGTTTTGATTATAAAAAATAATATGCTCATGCATATAATAATAAACTAGCCACATACAATTAGTTTTAAATAATAATTTATACGCTTAATAATTCTTAGTACAAAAAGTTAAATAAAACTATTATGCAACATTAAAATCTGAGAAACAGAAGTCTAAGGTACAAAAATGTACATTTTGTAAGAAGGATAGTTGTGTTATTGATAGTTTATAATACAGTCTATTAACTTATTAAGTATTGTAAAATCAGTTTAAAATTGATTTTGATATGCATTATATAAAAAATAACGAAAATTTCCAAACCGAATAATTTATTAAATTTACACTGTAATTCCAGTTCTGTAAAATTGTGTAGAATTAAATTATAAATAACGTAATTTTACAAATTTTGGGTACAATTTTACACTCGGAGTGTAAAATTTACATATAATTTGTTCAATCATGCTACTTATAGTGTATTTTTTTACATTTTTACAGAAGTATATATTTTAGGTAAGATTATGTTTGAAAACAATCGTCATTATTAATATTATATTATAAATAAAATAAAATATATAATAATTAGTAACGACCATTGTATACATAACTAAATTATAGTCTATTGTATGGAAACAATTATCATTATTTGGTGACACATATTGACTAAATAAAGTGAAAGTAATTGAAGAATATTTATGCGAATTAATTTATAATTTAGAGCATTTATTCAGCGTATTAAATAATAAGATTTTGAGGTAGAAAATCCATGACATAACTAAACAAATTTATTATTAAAATTAATTTTTTTAATTACTGAAAATATTGTAAAAGTATAAAATAATCTGTAATTAATGTACACATTAATTAAATGAGTGATTCACAATTTTTAATGTAATGTTTTTTCATTTTTTTTCATTCGTTATTAATAATGTACGTGAGTTTAGTAACATTAATATAGAAGATGTAATGAAATAATGTAGCAATATTGCATTCTAATTTTAAAATACGCGTTCTAAAAATCAAATTTGAGTAATGAAGAAATCAAATAAAAAACTAACAATTTTGAAAAACATAAGTTCAGGAGAAATAAAATCAGTCAGTTTATTAGTACGAACACAAAAAAACTCTAAAATGTCGCTTTCTATGAATAAAATTTTAACAAAACAAATTTTTTGTAATTAGTCCGGTAAACTATAGTTTCTTTTTGCCATGAAATTTGTTAAGAATTGAAGCATATAATATTAGTTTTTACAAAAATGACAGCTTTTTTCATGAAGTTAGATATAATTGTTTAATTAAACATCCTAATGTCGCCATTTACGCAATGTATTTATGTATCAGTTTTATCATAATTTATCTTCTTTATTTGTTTGGTTACCTATATTTTGAACGTATAACAGAAGTCTATGTTGTTTCAAATATATTATATATGAAATTCTTAAAAATCATAATCTTTTGTAAGTGACGGATTTTCTACCTTCTACTTATTCTCTACTTATATTTATATTAAAAAAATACATACATATATAAAAATATGTATGTATTCAACAAAATTCATTTACTACATATTTGTAATAAGCTAATAGGAACTATGTTTCTTGTTTTGAGTAATGATTAGTAACTACAATTAAATTACGTATACAACTTTTCCTTTTGTTGTTTTGTACAAAATTAAACATTATCTTAATAAATTTTTTATTTAGCCATATACTCTATTATTATTATTAATATTAAAAATTAAAAAATAAAAAAGATTTGTCCCATAACATGAAAATTATTAATTAATTAAATTTATTAATAGATGCTACAATTTTTTGTATAATAGCTAATTATAATAATGAAATATATAAATATTAAAAACATTAGTTTGATAAATAATGTAATAATTTGCATAGAATAAACCAGAAAAAATATGCAAATCAATTAATTAATTTTCAAACAAAACATTTTTATATTATTTTCCTAAATGAAATGTAATATTTATTATTTTCTTTTTATTTTATTGTTTTCTTTGGAAATTTCAACTTATACATTTATAAAACAAATTTCTCATTTTTATAAGCTTGATATACTTTAATTAAAATACATAGTATTTTAGCTCGTATTTTAATAATCGTGAAAAAAATTGAGTAAACACACCTTTCCTTGTTACACAATGAAAAAACTCCCTGATAGAAATATTGCCAGGGCATATTATAAATATATCTCGCATATCTTTATGGCCTATGCTGAAATTAGACCTCGTTGAAATTTTGTTTGAAACAAAAGTGCTCTTCACGAGCAATACACATGAAAATAAACAGTATTTTTTCATTACACATTCAAGTCACAAAATTGAACTGTTTGATTAGAAGTTTGATTAGGTGTACAGTTTCTTCTATTTCAGGTTTTATGGCTTCATAATAAATGAATAAATAGAAACGTCTTTTTGATTTTATACAAATTTAATAATTTATAAAATCATATAAAAGTACTACCTACGTGTACCGAAGTTTCATCAGAACTCTCCATTATATTGATTTAATAAATTAACATGTTTAGGATTTGTAATCGATTATTCAAATTTAGATTGATTTAAACGTTAATACAACATTAAACACGCGCTAACAATTATTTCACATATCCGTAAACACGTTATTAAATTGATACAAAACAAAATGATTTCTACACCTAATCAGATTTCGCTCGATGTAGATCCGGAAGCGCTTCTGTATTCGAGAATTTGTTTGATGTTGATTATTCAACCAATTCGTGGTACTTCCTGTTTGTAATTCCTATCAGGGAAGAATCCGCGAAATAGCGGCCTATATCACAGAGACGGAGTTGCTCTCCGAATCGGCAGTCTTTTTATCGTTATCGACGTCGTCGTGGTGCACGGATGGGACTAGAGAAACGTCCTTTCTGAAGGAGTAATCTTGACTGATGGGCGCAGCCGCCTCGACCAAATTTTCAACGGACGCAGTATTGTGAGTTTCATCCGCTGAAGCGAAACCACGCTGCAGGTTGTGCTGAGTACGCGACGTGCCTCGACGAATGCTGCTGCGCAAAAGATTCGCTACCTCAGCTGCAGTGAGATTTGAAGTACCGGAACTGGGTGCACGCTGCAGCGTCGAAAACTGGTTTTGATGCTCTATGGTGCTGATTCTCATTGTCGCCATCCGGTCGAGAGTAGTTGCCCGACGTCGTTCCGGGCTAACTGGCAGATCGTTGAACTCAGTCCTGGTCTCTAGAATGTGACTCGGCGGCGCCTCGGCCGGGATTATTTCATGGTGGTTCATCTCCACCAGAACGGTTGCATAGTCAGGAGGGGCTGGTTGTAAAGCCGGCCTACTCCTGGGCGCGCTACTTTCTCCCAGTACACTTGCTGTTAAGAATAATAAGCTTATTAAAATGGTTGAAAATATAACAACTGTTTTTAAACAATATTAATATACATTATGCAGATCTATAAGTGTCGGAGGTAAAAAGTTTAATAATGAAAAAGACACTTTTCATTTAATAATAATTAATAATAATTAAAAGCAAAATGTTAAGACAATAATTTTGCAATTCACGACATTCATTGTCTTGTTATAATAATCTTAAAAACTGTTGAAGTTCTTAACAATCTTAAAGTTCTTTTTACATTAAAATAAACAAAATTATAATTGAAAGTAATACATTTATGAGTTAAAATTACAATTTATACATATTATAGTTTATTACCAATTCTTCTAACGCTCCTTCGAAAACTTTGACGTAACATTTTAGCAATTCTTGCACCAGTTGCAGTAGTGTAACTTGGCGGTGGCGTGTATTTTGGCGGTGGATCTTCAAAAGGAAGTTCTGTGGTTGACGGTAGAATGCCATTCCCGTGAATTGCCGTATTACCGTCACTACTAATTTGTGTTGGTGAAGTCTGATGGTCATTAGGTTCCAGTGATGGTCTATAGAGTAGCTGTATTCTCTACAAGAAAAGCGTATTATATTATTGTAAGTTTTAAATAAATCTTACATTCAAAATGTAAAAAAATAAAAAGAAAATAAAAACGAAAATAATATCCTTTTAATGCTAATTTTTGACAAACTAAAATCATAAATTGCATGTAATACATCTACAAATAATGCCTACTTGCATATATAATTTAACACGTTGACTATATCTGTTTAAAATTTGATTTTGAAACAAATGCAGTTTATTTGAGTAAAAACTTCCTTACAAATACATAATAATCTAATTATATTCTATTTCTTTAATTGACTATTCTTATGTAAAACATTAAATTAATGCGGGCAGGTCAACGGGTTAAGCATTGTCAAAGAAAAATGCTATTGTAATAGTAAAAAATATTCTGTTTTTGAAAGGAGATTCGATGGGACTTACTCTCGAACAATGATTGCAGTGACATGTATTGACCTCCGCTTGATCATTCTACATGTTTGCATGATAAAAAAACACACACAATTGAGTTAAACAGGTTAGCAATTACAGTAAAATAGCAACCACTGAATTGGCGATAGCGAAATTTCTAAGCACACAGTCTCGACCTATATGCCGTTGACAAATCTGAAATATTTATCAAAGAATGGTTGTGGACTTACGTCAAATATGTCAGGCGGGCCGTTGTTAAGATAACGGCACGTCTGGATGATCGCCACTATCGGTATCAGCAATATTGGAATCAGTTGTATTGCTGCACCGAGCTGTCGAGCCCAAACGGCCCAATACTCACGACCCGTTCTGCGATAATTGTAAAGTTCACGAAAACCGCTGCTCTTGAATATACTGATGCTTAAAACCTGGAAAACAAGTAAAAAGCCATTCATTATTTCAGAAAATTACTTTTATAATACGCGTTCAAATCGATCGGAATCGGCTTTATATAAAACCGAGACGCGCAATCATTTATAATATTAAAGGAGCAGAACAAACCATGAACGAAATTGGCAAGATGACATTCCACGTAAAGGATAATAATGGTCCCGCCCAGTTACGAAGACGGCACCTGCCGGCAGGCGGAAATAATTCTGCAACGACTACCTCGCCGGAGTGAGGACGTCCTCGAACGGCAAAAACAGCACCGATTTGAATCAGGTACAATATGATTATCCACCAAGCACCTCCAATTGTGTAATCCAAATAATATACAACGTAAATGCCCAGCTGCAAAGACAAAACATTAGTTATTGGGTTAATAATCGAGCAACTTATGGTAATAATCAAAATAATCCTACTATTAATTTTTATTTCTTTTTATTAATATACTTAGAATATGATTGGTTCATAAGAACAAAATTTAGGACAAATTTTTTGAATAAATGTTTTAATGTTTCTAATTGCATTGTAATTTTTAATATGTACCCAGAATATTTAAAAATTCATTTTAAATAACGTTACAGAAATGCAAGAGGAAATCGTATTTTGAAGAAATAATGACTGCGCAAGGTTATACGGTTACGGTCTACGAGATTAGACGTACCTCAGTCGCCATTGGAAGACCAAGAATGTAAGCGCAAGCGCAACTAAAAAAAGTTATTGTTGTTTCCCAGAGCTTCATTGTTTTTGCATTTATGGCCATTATGCCAGTAATGACGCAGTGCCATATTGCCAACTGAAAAAACATGCGCATTATTAAGTGTTATTAATCATATTCCATAGTATCAATTGACACAAAATTCTATTCTAAATCATTAAATATAAAGTTTAAACGAACGAAATTGTATTTTGTCGTTTTTGAGTTTTCAACTGATGACTTTAGAAGACGCTTCAAATTACCTGTTGTGCTATTCCAAATAAAATGAGTATAAAGTAAAACAGAACTGCCCAAAATGGAGAAACAGTTTCAGTACCAAGCAAAGCTAATGTGGCTGGTACCAATTCAGTGGAGAGTCGCAAAGCTTGGTAACCCGATTCCGAGGAGAGATCTGACCCGGGTCGCATAACACGTTGACCAATGAGAAAAGATGCATGCGGCATGAATCTTTCGGGGACATCGCTGTATCCTGGTGGCACAGGTTGAGACAAAAATCGCATAAAAGTGTACCCTGTTTTTTCTGCAATTATAGAATAAAATTAATTCAAACGTTGACAAACTCGTAGCGATGAAATTATTGCGTACACTGATAGAAGTAATCCTACAAATTTTACCATACTATATTGTAAACATGGGATAAAGGAAAAAAAATGTAAACAAATATGATAAATTATGGTTAAAACTTCAATAAATGTTATAAAAATTACCATGCAATCTAATAAAAATAATAATATTTTCAGGTATTTATTTATATTTTTTTCCTTTATCCGTTGTTTACAATATTGTCTAGTAAAGTTTGCAGGATTATTTCTTGCAGTGTATAAATATTAAAAGTATAATTCTTTTAAAAATGCACGAAAATCATTGTGTCGAACAATAAAAAATTGATATAATTCGTACGAGTATTATTTTCATATCAACAGTTTTACTATATCATATATGACAATTTAACATTTATTCCCAAGTTGTACATTGAAAAAATGAAATTGTATAATTTACATTGCGACATTTTGATGCTTCTCATTGGTTAAACTAATTGAATCTCGTTAACTCATTGGCTGACGTCGATTACTATTCAAATTGTAAGACTTGTACAATGTGAAATTGTACGACTAACAATGTATATAGTTCCTCTTACAATTTTATTTTCGCAATGTACGAAACCTTCTTTAAAGGCATTAATTTATATAACAATTCTTTTAATAAAAATGTTCTGCAAGCAATGACAACTACAATCGGGGCTTTCAAATTAATTAATAAAGCATACAATTATTATTATTATCATTCATTGCTAAAATCTAATAGTTTTGCAAATGTTTCAGTTCGATGAAATAATGAATGTATATACCATTAATTAACGATCAATAATTTAAGAACTATATTAAGAATAAAACAAGCGCGATTGAGTGAATAAAAACAAGCACAAGATTTTGTTACTTTAAACAAATAGTTACAACATCTACGTCGTTTATAAAAAGTAGCCTATTTCTGTACGAGAAAAGTACAATCGTCGAACATGCTTTTGTCATGAATTTTAAAATACCTTCTAAACATGGACCAGTATATTTAAATTCATCATACACTATCGTTCCAGTAGTCGCGACAAAATAAATACAATAAAAATACAAACGCTGAAGTCAGGTCCGAACGGGGCCACGTGAAAATTGCAATTTCGTAATCGTTCGGAGGAAATTTAATTAAATGATTGTTTTTGCTTGGTTAAGGGACGTCTGCATTAGTAGAATGCCGTGACCATTACTCCGAATTTTGCGCAACGACCGTGCACACTTACCGAATGAGGTTGTTGTGTAAGCATAACCATGATGTTTAAGGATTTGTACGCAGGTATTAGCCAGGAACGCAGCGAGTAGAAGAACGGCGAATGTTAATACGATCACGAGGCTGGTGTCACGTTGTAAAAGGTGTTTATGCTTGTTGTGCGCAGCGATCTACAAGAAAATCAAACGCAGTCTAATAAATGACACAGTCGGCTGTAAATTTGATACTAAACCCATAAACTCTTAGAAACAAAATCTATTTGACACAAAATTATGTTTTGGAACAAATTAAAAAAGGAAACGAAGAATACACTATAAAAACTGATGTTACAAAAATGTCTTATTTCAAAACATTTTATTATAAAAGATAGTATAAGTTTTAGTAGTGCATACACTGCTAAAAATATATAATATATGTGTCTTATTATAGACGACTAAGTGTCTTAATCAAATGCAGAATATCGTGCATTAAGACACCTGGTGACTTAAATAAGTCACTTCGTGTCTTAAAAAAAGTTACATTTAAGACACTTTTTTCTAGCAGTGTAAACACAGTGTAAATAAACAGAGATGTGTGGAGTAAATCTATTTTCTTTATTCAATTGATGAGTTTATATTTGACGTGTCCTTTTTTAATCTGTCTTTAAAATTCTAAAATCTTGAGACAAAAGGATCGTTTCAAGAGTGCAGTAACTCCTTGACTTGATCCGACCGAGCAAAATAAATTCATTTAATCGCGACAGTCGAATCCAAAATTTGCGCAATGCAGATTTAGACGGGGGGATATGATAATTGATTTTAGTCGGGAAAAACGGACCTGCATCGCGGCTGCTCCTAATAAACCCCACGTGAGAAAAACCTCGGTCGATGCCGCTACCCATGACTTGCTGTTAATAAAGAATTCGTTCCAAGCGGTGGTGGAAAATAATTGATGAAGTGAGCCCAGCGGAATTAGGCCAAGTAATTTTGTGCAAAGCACCAGCGTACCGAAGATTGGAACTAATGTAAAAACGTACACTACTTTCCCATACGACCGTAAACCTGCAACAAAAATACATAACGTTGGTAATTGAATCATATTAGGATGCGCGTGAAAAAGTAATACTTGGAGTATAAAAGTATGTATAATTTTGACTGTGTTTCGTGCGCGTTAACGCGCGAGGGATGTTAGGGACACTTAGTTTAGACGCGCCAATATTTGGGCGCTGAAACTTAAGCCGGAAATCTGATTCAGAATGTGAAACAAACCTTTGCTAAGGGAGACAAATACGATCATCCAAACGACGGCCAGATTGAAGGCGACCTGAAACTTAAGCGTGACTGCACCACCAGGTTCGGTCTCGGTCATGTGATGCCTTTGTAGAACAGCCTCGTTAAAGTATTCTGGTACGTATTCGTGTAGCTTGTAAGTCGTGATGTTCGATGTCGGCCTGGTATCGTCTCTGAATAAAGAAAAAGGCTCGGCCCATCGATATTTATCCATCTTAGTAATAAACGAATCTCTGAAAGCAGTCGCAAATCAAACGTAAGGTAAAATTATTACAAATTCGATGGTTTACTTGTTGAATCGCTTATTTAGGTATTCGGAGAAACAGGAGTCGTAATAATATTTTATCCGCGAGGACTCGAGAAATACTGTTTTACGCGAAAAACAAAAAAAGAAAGCAAAAGAAAAAGAAACTTTTCGCAATGCGAGTAAAGTAAATTGGATTGGAGTTTATTTTTGTGTAACTACTTTGTTCCATTTGAGATCGGTGTAGCGTTTTATCAAACGAATCGGTGATAGTAGTTTGCGCATTCCAATAAGTCGTGTAAAAGAAGAAAATAAAAATTGACCAAGTCTATAACAGATTTAAGTAATGGAAACTGTTTCCGAGTTGACAATAGTATTAATATGAATTTAGAGAATGAAATGCAGAATAAGAGTTTGCATAACTATAAACTACAGATATATTTTTGATGTATTATTGCTCTTATTCGAGAAATGAAACAAATTAGTTATCCACAGAGTGGGTATTTATTTTTCAATGGTTGACTATAATTACGAACAAATAATAATTTAGTTAAAAATGATATCATTTATGATAATCAATTTTGTTTGTTGAGATCATCAGGAATGCAGGCTTCGAATAAACGTATAACTTTAAGAATCAAGCACACCGATAATGGTTTTTTACGATCCTTAATTTATGCGATCGAATAAAAAGAGCTTAAATTACGCCGTCCTATTATAATAAGCTGTTATCCAAATAAATTGAAATTGACGGTGATTTACACCATGCCTTATGCTGTGCCTAAATCATAGCATCACATAAAATATTCATATAAATAAACGTTCTTTCCGTATACAGTATCGTAATTGATGAAAAAATTGCTCGACGTACCGAAAGTAAACGAACATCCAGGAAACCCCGACTATGCTATAAATTCCGATAAATGCTTGCGCCATGAGTAGTGCTATTCCTACGCCTTGAAAAAGCGGGGAAATCTTCCACATATCCACCGCTCCGGCGGCGAGTCTCTGCCCGAGACATACTTGTAACGTAAATATAGGTATACCCAGAATGAACGACAAAATGAGGAACTGAACGATGAAATTTGCTGAAAAAAAACACAACACAAGATCAAATAAATTGCGTTAACTCGACGTTTAATTGTCACCTTTTTATCATTAATAATCTTCAAGACAAACTATACAGCAAATAACAGCGTCGATTATAATTTGTATTAAAAGTCAGCGATTTACATAATTATTCTATCTGTTAGACGCGATCAAAAGTTACATACTGGTATATAAGTGATATTCAAAATTAGTTCAATTTATCATTTCGTTGTGAAGCAACTTGGAGTGCATTTCAAAAACGAGTTTGAAAGCACCAAACGCTGTTGTTTCAATCGGATGAAAAAGAATAGGTGACTGCGAGCAAAAAACGCGTCATTTGCATTTCTATACGACCGGAATAGATTTGGCCCTGAGAAATATAACTTACCTCCGAATTGTATGCTAAGGATCGAGAACCTACTAATATTAAATAGACCCAAGGTGCAGCCGAGGCACGCGAGAGCCGGACTAAGTGCATGAGGCCATTTCCCCAGGGGATTTTCATCCTCCTCGTCATCTTCGCCTCCTTCGTCACCCCTACTGTCTGAGTCTCTTTGTCTCTCGCATAATCTGCAACAGCAAACGTTGATTTAATCAGTCATCCAATAGCGCAATTAATTCGTCGATTAAAAGCAATTGTTCAGCCAAAACGTCTGATTAACGTTCGTCTATTCTATAATTTTAATCAATGCGCTTTCGTTGACTTACGTATAGTGTGCGTTAATTCGTTAGTGCACCCGAGTCGCTTATCGTTTATTATAATAAAGTTGACCGATTAAAAGGTTAATGAAGGGATAAAAAAATGATACGAAATAACGCGCGGAAAAACGAGTATCGATTCGTCGCGAATGAAGCAGAAGTTTGCCAATTCGACCACCCTAATCTTAAATATAGAAAACGAATGTGGAATACGTGTTGTTACAATTAACCTTCATCACGCAAGCTTTGTCCAGCGGGCTTTAATTTCTTACAACTCGAGCAGTATCGCGTTCAAATTGCTGACCAGATTGCACTACAAGGTCTCGCGTACTTAGGGGTTACTTGAAGGACCCCATCGAATTAGCATAAATCAATGTTCTGTCGAGTCGAGTTTAAAGTTGACAGGATCTACCATTCGAATGATATACGAGTTTAGGCAGTTGGTAGTTAAAAATAAAATTTATATATTTTAATTATTTTAAATGTCCACAAATCTCATGCAGATCTCAGTCTGAAATTGTTATAAATATTTATTGAACCAGGGTGTATTAGAAATAACTGCAGATTCTAAGTTCGGAAAAAACATACCTGCTTCATGGAGGTGATTTGAATAACAAAATGCTAGATAATAATCGCTGTTTATTTAATATTTAAATGTTTAAAGGAAACTTGCAAAGTAATTTGTTAGTTTTGTTAGTTTTGTTTTATTCGAATGATATACGAGTTTAGGCAGTTGGTAGTTGAAAAGAAAATTTATTTGTATTATTAAGGAGAAATAATAATCATTTTTTTAGGGATATTTATATATAAATGAGACGATATAATATAGTTTTGGGAATATCATTTATGGAAATTGTTTTGTTATTTGCTTTTGTTAGTTCAATAACTCGTTATAATAAAAAGTGAACGAAATGGTACGGTTTTTTCTACTAAACGTTACCCGTATGGAAATGAAACAAAATTACATTTTAGCAACTATTTTTAATTTAAAGTAAAAACTAAATATAAGTAAAGTAGTTGGATTTCTCGTATGTTAAGGATAAAGATATAACTATCATAAAGAAGAACAGTTGTTCAACAGGTTGATCCACATGTGACTCAAGAGTACAAGTTATGTGTCTTGCATCCTAGCAATTATTATGAATTGCTTCCCCTAATCAGAGAGCTGCAAAATGTTCATTTACTCAACATACGTCACCCATTTAGACCAATTTTTCATGACTAATGGTTGAGGCTTATAATTATAACATTAAAACACACAACCTTATTAAAATATTCAAATAATGACGATCAAAGTAAAATAAAAAACTACTCCGCCATATTTAAAACAATAATTTTGTATATATAAGGTAAATGAACTGTACATATCAAAATTTAATCCATATAAATAGCATTAAAAACAGCAAAAATATACATCCATTTTGTATGCATGTTTGTATATACATAACATGTATATATAAATAATTATAATAATTAATAAAACAAAAATAGATTTAATAATGAATTGCTAATGATAATCATCAAACGTCCAGATTCATTATATAAATAAGAGATTGTTATTAAAATTAACAATCAAATTTCGAAGAGCAGAACATTTCTTGCCATGAATATATAGTGTGCAAATTAAAAAAAAAAGATTTCTAATTAGAGCATACTGAAGATAATTAACTTTTTATATTTAATATCAAAATTATTTAGCGTGTATGCTTGAAGTTACAATTATAATTATTTATGCACAAAACTTTATCTTTGCACAAATCCACATTTACTTAATCATGATTATAATACGCTGCTTATTTAATGTTAATAAAACATAATGCAACAACAAAATTTGATTAAATATAGTTAACTATAGTTGCACGCGGGAAAAATGAAAGATTTGTCATACAAGTTAACCAGGTCTAAGATACAAAAGAAGGTCAAGTTAGCAATACTGCACCGAACCGTCGGCAACAACTTTGTCGTCAATAGTAATTCAATGTACCTGTTTATTTACTCGTCCGTGAGATTTCATACGTATATCCTTGCTCTGTATTCGACATCGTCGAGTCGACCAATTAGATATGTTGCTTGCAATATGAACATGATCTATTTATCATGTTTTATACGAGTCATTTAAACACAACAAAACCTTTCTGTTGAACTCAAATCTTTTCTTTAATTTATGAATGTTTTATGTCACAAATAAAAAAAAAAATAATGAGTTTATGTTATATAGCTTAAAACATTATTTTTGCTATATAAAAGAAATTGTTTAAACGTTTTAGGTTGGAATAGGAATTATCGTAATAAAGTATAAATTTCTCCATTGGTATAAACTCTCGCTGATATTTGCTTAATGTAATTTAAAGTGTATTTTTATGTCGTAATAAGCAGTTAAAACTTATGCAATTATACACAGTTATACTTTTCATTATCCTCATAAATTTCTAACGTTCAATAAGTATTCATATTTCAGTGCATTGGCATTAAAAAGCTTCTATGAACGAGAACAATTTTTTCATGCATTAATTAAGAGCTTTAGTTTCGATCTTACGAATGATGTATCGTTAGGTAAAGACACATCGTATTCTATTTTTTTTAACATATGCATTTGTACTTATCATTGCAAATTTTGTTATTAAAACGTCATTACATTTTGTCTTGTTTTGTCAGCTTAATTAGTTAGCGACAACAAATTATACGTTTTAAAGAAGTAAAATAATATACTATTTAATATAAACGTAAATTATATTTGAAATATGCTTTTTGAAGTACCTAAATTTTGAGAGAAAATTCTACATCGCAAATATTATATGCTTTATGCTGCCGATATGAAGATTATACAGTTGTGAATAATTATAACTTTATATATGTGTATCATGAAAATGAATCAGTTTGGAACACGATGCATTATGTATGATATAATTTTATATTTTTAATTAAAAAGACAATTTATGAGGAATTAATTGAAATTGATAGCGGATTAAATTGTTTCCAAAAGACGAGCATAATATTAAAGTGTTACAATAAAGTATACGAGCCATATCCTATCATGCATATAATCATAATGTCAAGGTAAAAGGAAATTCAAAGTGCACAAATTACCTAAATGCATTTCATATATCATTAAAAATGATTATGTTCTAAAATTAATTAAATTTTATCATTAATAAAATATTGGCGAATAAAGTTACGATGCTGAATAAAATTAAAACGAATGCGCAATAAGTATAGTTTTTAACAAGTGTATTGAGCATTTTTTTCATGTAATGCAGAAATTGTCGAGTACTTAATTTAATTAATTGTATCACATTGAACTGCAAGCGAATGAATATGATATAAACATAAATAAATAAATGAAAATGAATAAAAATATGTCATTGTTCATCGCGAAATAAAATTATTACAAAATATGTATAACTTTTTAAAATTTATTATAACACGATTGCAAAATCTACGTCAATATCAGATCACTTTTGTTTTTCATTTTGAATTATATAATTCTAACTGTATTATATATTATTCCACCTTTAATTTTCAGTTACAACTTTAACAGGTCGTTTGGCTACATTTGAGGGTAAAATCGTTCCAATGAACTTTTTCGTGAGCGTAGTTTGCACCGAAAATATTGCCTTTCGGCATGCGAGTGTACCTTATACGCTGTCTCCTTTGGCTGTAATAAAAATACTGTCGACATATCGTTGGATCGTAATTCATCGTAGCTTCGCCATCGGCGGTTTTCGGTTCTCAGCTGTAGCAGTCCGCGGAACGCTAACGTTTTTTCGCGACTTGTTATTCAAACAAGTTGCCATTGGCGACACCAAATGCGTGAGGTTCGGCGGCGGATGTTTCTCAACGACGGCGTTTTGCAACTTTCAAGGCTTCCGACGAGTCCTTTTCAGCGCCGAATCTTGTCGTTCTTGCTTCGCGCGCTATTGTTCGCGCGACGTACAGCAGCCACGGCCGATCGTCGTCAACGATTTCGCTGTCTATTATACCTTTTGATTTTGTTTTCTTTTAAACGGCACGTCGTAACCTGAACAACTCGTACTTAATGACTTTGCGAGTCAACGACTTGTCGCGTGAATTGTTCGGGGTGTTCGAGCTATATAGCAGATATTAACACACGAGAGATACGTTTGAGTCGATTTATTTTAATATACCGCGTTCAAATTAGCATTTGCGTATTTAAATTTGATACTTATAGTAAGTACATAATGACGTATAATTTCAGCGAATAGAAATTAATTTGTTCAATTTATTTTATGGAAAAACAAATAATTTACTTGAATACTGTTCAAGAAGTTAAATCAATGAGAAAGAAACAATAAACTGACAAATTAATAAATGATATATGTATATTATATATATATTAACGATCCGCAGTTTAACACAATTGACAATTTTAGTCAGAGTTAACGAAGCAAATGCGTTGAAAAAAGATTTAATAAAATAAAGTATTAAATGATTCAAATGAAGCATTATTTAGAGAGTATAATGTATATCGTGTGTGGTAAGTGATTATTGAGATATATATATATATATATATATATATATATATAGGTGAAGCTGTACATGTATAGTAGACTGTTGTTTCGTCCGGCTTGATCTTGTCTAGTTAAGCAAGTTCAGATATATCCGTAAGCAATCGATCACCGACATAATTTAGTATTCTGAAATTTCGTACTCAAATGGATTAATTATGGTGCTTTAAATATACTCAATGATAGGACATTTTTCGTATCGTTTGGTTTTGATTATTTTCGAGGAAAATATAATTGTATAATTTAGTAGTGTATATATATAGTTATGGCCTTTATTATTAATTTCCAATTACTATTGAGCAAATAGAAAGCATTATAAGAAAACAAAATCTTGTTACGTTATAGATATATCTATATATTTTTGCAGAATTTGATTAAACTCTTTGTAATAACGTAAAAATTGCATTTGCTCTCAGAGTAGCAGTGTAATTAAAAAATAATATTGTTACTACAGTAATCTCAAAATATTATTAAGTTTATTATGTTTAAAAAGCATGGAGCATTACTAATGGCACCAGAGTTTTTCTTCGTTAACTATAGTACTGGATAGAGATTCATAAACTATAATTTCTTTCTGGTTTATGAAGATTGATTGATCTTTTTTTCAACAAATAAACTAATATTTCATAAATTAAAAACGTTTCTATTAATAAATTACACTATAAATAATCCACGTGAATAACGAAATTTTGAATATCTTGTTACCGTACAAAGCAATCTAAGTTAGCAATCTACGAAATTAATTTAATCAATAATGAAAAAAAGTATAAAATAATATCTTCTTATTATTATATTAAATGATAATAAATGCGGTTATACGTTGTAATAAAATATAATTTAAATATATTTAAATACAAAATTACTATGCATTGATATACCATCTAATCTACTTTTCAGTGAATAAATTATGATAATTTTTATATTTTATATTTATATTGTAAATAAATTTGTGGCTGTTTCTCTAATAAATTTTAATTATAAGAAAGAATATAAAACGTAATTTTGCGATGTAACGAGGAAATTTCGTAAAAGTTAATTTATGAAGTGGCAGTGCAAATGTTTTTATATAAATTAATAACTTCTAGATTTAAAATATATATAGTGAAAGTTAAGCAGGAAATACGGCATTACAATTAAGAAAAATGTTTATTTTCTAAACAATTATCACGAACTGTCGTGTCGATTAAATTTTATCACTTTGTTTTAATAAAGACAAAGATTTATTAATACAAAATTTCAGAAGTATCCTCTTATATTTTACTCTGTTTTTTTATCGTAACGATGTAGCATTGTTTTCCTTTCACTTTCAAAGGCGTTTATAAAAATTTAATTCAATGTTGTGTTACCATTGCATCATTTAACTTTACCTATAGGTATAATTATATTCATTATTATAGGCGTTGTAATTTTTTTACTTATGACAAATATTTTCTCTCCAGTATTATTACTTACTGGAACGTTAAGATTTCAAGAGACTGTATTCCACTTTGTTTTAATGATAAATATATATAGGTATAATACATCAAGAAAATTAAATTGTACAATCTTCATTGTTATATTTCGATGCTTCTAATTGGTTAAACTTAATGGAATACAGTTGTTTTATTGGCTGACATCAATTACTATTTAAATTGTAATACTTGTATGACATGACATTGTACGACTAACATCGTTTCGCTTACATATTTAGTTTTATATATATTAATATATAAATTTATATATAAATATATTTAAATATACATAATTGATAGATTCATACACAGAGAAAACGTTTTATCAAAAATTACTATATTTACTACTACTCGAAAAATGGAGTTTTTGAAAATAAAGATTTTACTATATTTAATTTCAGTATTGCAGATATCCTACGAAAGATTACTATATTATATAGTAATCTATACAGTAGTAAAGAGTATTATTTTCATTTTTAAAAGCCTCATCGTCTAGTAGTAAATATAGTATTTTTTGATAAAACGTTTTCTCCGTGTATATACACCGTAATTTATAATAAATTATTATATGTTAATTCAGTTCATAAATGAATAATGTCTTAAGTTTGAGCTTGATATTTTTATGTAATGTCAATTATATAATTACATTTTACTTTATTACTTAACATATTATCTATTCTGTATGAAACATTAATCGTTTAAAAGTGTTCTAATTCTGCTGTATGTAATGTTTAAATTTGTGTGTAAAAATCGATATTTTTTGCAAATACAAATATCAAAAATAGAATTTGTTTAAATGGTCGTTCGGTATAAATAATACACGTGTGACAGAAATTCGTGTAAAAATAAAGTTACAGGGCCTCAATTTATTATGCAATTTTTTTGTCTATAAAATAAAAGTTAAATTAAGAATTGCTATTTTTGCACAGAATATATAATTTGTTTAATTTTTTGCAGGTAACATAATAATTGGTAATAAGCGAACTGTCGATTAAATATAACTTGTCGTCGCTTTCAAGTTCTTCAATTACTAATAAAGGTTTGCTCAATCGAGACGAACTAAATAATTCGAGGCGCTGGCTGAGTTCGAATAAGAGACCTAGATCATATTCGTGCAATCAATTTATCTGCGAGGCACCAAACTTTAATCGCTTTTCTACGCTTACTTTTAATTCTTTTTTTTTTTCAATTGTTTTAATTCATACTATTACTTTTCATATGGAAAGAAACTTTTTCACTGATCGAATTTTTCGACGAAAAAAGGAATACGGAGCAATGTTAATGATAAAATGATATTTTTAACAAATAAAATTTGTATTTGAATTATGGTATATTATTTTCTTAACAATTATTAATTGTAAACAAATATATTTTTTGTTGAAATGAATTTCTTATTTTGTTTGTTAAATATTCACTGATATATCAACATATTTTCATGCAGTTTATTATATTATAATCAAACGTGTTAGATTATTATAAATGTTTTAATTTTTAAACAGACACCTAATCAATTGAATGATTTAAAAAAAGATGTTAAAAATATGTATATTATCGGCGTTTAATATTCATGAGTTTTTTTTCGAATTTTGTTCGTGAATCGAAAAAAGATTCGAATAGTTTTTTAATTGATAATTATTATAAAGCAACGATATGAAATGCAATGAAACAACAATTCAATTGGATGAAGTAAAATTGACTTGCTATTAACGTCATTTATTCAGAAACATTACACTGATCGACGACGTACAGCGTTATGCGCGTTATGTAAACAGCGACCCATCGCGATGCATTTAATTACTTTATTCGTTCTCATAATTAAAAAGAACTTAACAAAAAAATCCACTTTGTACCGTAAGATTGATAATTCATTCGCGATAATTCTCTTTAAAATAACGTCTAAAAATTAATTGAAAACGTGAATTTTGCATTAACAATTGAAATTAAGTCGTTGAAAACTAAATTTGCATATATACGTTTTATATAAAGTGGTATGGAACAATAAATGTGAAATTTCCATCATGTTCATGGAATAAAACAAATTGCAAATTAAAATTTAATAAGTGTAAATTACCAATAAACAATTCATTACGACAAAAAATAAGTGCGTTCCAATCGTCCAACGAATGACGAGGACTGAAATGACTATAACAATAATCAAATTAATGATTTGTAATTGACAACACGAAGCATCTCCGATTTATGATGTACATATTTATTAATAAAGATTATAACCACAGTATAAATGATACATAATTAGCGACCAATTGTTCGTTCACTGGGAAATGTTGTCTTTGCTTTATATACACTCAATCACAAATGTTTTTAATAAAAATTGCATTTAAAAATGATATTTAATTTGATTATTGATATACTTAACAAGAAATAGACTTTACCAATTGACTATTAAACGCTATAATTTTATATAAAATTCTAATAAATTTTATTAGAATATTTATCTAAAACATTCACATCGATCTTGATTAATTTCAAAACCCTTTGCCGCGGTGTTAAATTTGACAACATTTACTGAGCCCCTGTCACTGCGCTAATAGCTTAAACCGGTCAAATTCGCGATTACGCGATACACAAATTGCTCAAACGTATCTCGCAATTGCACTTCATGTTCACACCACTTTGTTTTTTATTTCGTTTTTCAATTCGTCTCGAATTTTTTGCTCCAAACGAATCGCAACAGTTACCATTGAAACAAACATGTACTTTAATCGACTTGGTTTCGCGGAAACGCCAATATTTAACGGCTGAAAAAATGCTGCTCGCGAGTCGGCAATCGCACGTGCGCTTAAATCGAAATCATAAGTGAAGCGAAGCGGCGCGACGGTCTGGCTTCGACTGAACCGTTCGGCACAAACGCCACTTCTGTTCCTCTTTTCTGAACCTTGAATACTCCTCGTGGCGGACTCCTTAGCCGCCTGGCTGGCTATGCCGACTGCTCGCTGAACTTCTTGTATAACTGTACAGTGTGGGTCACGTGACGCGTCTCTCGCATTAATCGCAAATGCGTAACGCGGCACGTAGTACGTGTATACTCGGATAACGATACGCGATACTACCGGCCAGGGACAAGCGAATCGATGTGGTCGGAAAAATGAAGGAAAAGAGCGTTGTTTCAGGATGTCGAATGGAGTATTTGTTCGCCAATACGAAACGCGCGATTTCCCTACTTCCATCGATTTATTAAAGACGCGCGCTAATAGAGAGGTTCGGGTTTCAATATCACCGTCGACAATGTTATTTAAGGATCTAAGAGTGGATATATATATGCACTGAAAAGAATATAATCTTACAAATTTGACTAAACTAGAAAATAAAAGAAAGAAAAGTGAGCAAAGATGTAAATAAACGTTATAGACGAGATTATTATTTGTATCATTTGCTCGGTAAACAATATATAATACGCGTGTCTTATTTAAGACAAAAAGCGACTTAATTAAGACACCTAAGTGTCATAATCTAACGCACAATATTTTGTTTTAAGACAGCTAGTGACTTAAATAAGTCAATTTGCGTCTTAAAATCGTGACATTCAAGACACTTTTAGCGGTGTGTTTGACATATTTTTAGAATTTGTTAACCATAATTTGTCATATTATTTACACGCTTGCCCCTTTTTCCTACGTTTATTATCTAGTTTGGTCAAATTTGTAAGACTATCTTTTTCAGTGTGTATATGTATATGTATTATGGGTTCCGAAATATTGAATATTTGTGTCCATCATTTGCGAAAGATAAATATCGGTATCGACTTGGTCGAGTAAATGAAACAGAGTATGCGAATGAAATTCCTGTTTTCGATAAAAGATTACATTCCTGTTTAAATAAATATACGCACTCGGAAAATAACAAACGTACGTATTCTCTGCGTATCATTTTTTCAAAAACATAAATTTCAATGCAACGTTCCAACAATCGCAAATCGTCATTCGAACGCTGCAGAAGAATTACATAAATAAATGTCGATATGGTAATATTCAGGCAATCGTGTTGTTTTATTTCACCCCCCACCCCCCCCCCCCGACCGTCCGCTGGTCGCTTTGCCACCTTTTTCCACTCGTATGCTGCGGTTCTGGTACCACAACCTGCGCCCACCTCAACTTCCCTTATACCTACTACATCACCACTCCATACAGCTCGCTACTCTCCTCCTCCC
>JABFQC010000475.1:0-27166 GCA_022817085.1 Psilanteris sp. ZL-2020
GTTCTGGACTGTACAGTTGACACTGTTATAATTCTGACATTTTAAGGTTATGAATTAATTTTCATATGTATTATTTTATTTTACTTATTAATATTATTCTTAAAAAATGGCGAATTAATCATTTGGCTTGTTGTAGCACTAGTCCAGACTTATTTTGTTTTATTTTTAAAGACCTAGTACTTTTTTTCAAACATCTATTTTTTTACAGTGTACAGTGTACTGTACAGTGCGGACTGTTAAAGCAACAGTCCATTTTTCTCAGTGCACTATGATTTCTGTCAGTGTAAAATTAACTGATGTATTAATATACATTATCAATAACAATAACATTTTGTACTTGATTAATATTCATCCTTAGTCAAATATATTTGTACAATTTTTTAAAATAAAACTAAATTGTAATATTACTTTGTTTCGTTAAATACTAATGATAAAAATTGGCGTTAAAGAGTATATCTATTTTATATATTTGAAATATTATAATTAAATATAATAAATACAACATATTTTAAGTGACTCAACAACTTGCCAAAGATATGATTTTACATACATTTACAAACAATACTGTTTTATATATTAAAGCACTCAAGAAAAATATTTCTTAAATTATATATTATAATCTTTAATAGTATTCAAATTATTAGTTTTATCGTTCAAAAAGTCACTTTTATAAAATATATTTTTAAATAAATCTAATAATTTGTAACTTCAAATAAATATCAAATCAAATAAATTATATAAAAAATGCATTGTTTTACTACGCATGGAGAGAAATTAATATACGTGCATATTTTTACTAAACGTATTTTTATTAATATTGTACATGTAAATAATATATGATGATTGAATATGTCAGCGTGTTTTATTTATATTACATATATAATGCGATAAAAAAGAAAATTAAATTTAAAATATCAAAAATAAAAATAATATAAAATATACAAATAAAACACGTTTGACTTATTTAATACAGTAATTTATAAAATGTAAATACTTTTTTAATCATTGTTTTGTTTAATTACTAATCATATTTAAGAATATGATATGATATGTAAGCTTACAATAGATCAATATTTGGAAAATATTGTTAAAATAAAGTGGCACGATGAATCAACCCGTCTGAATTTTAATATAATTGATTCTTATGAAAGACGTTTACATAAATATGGTTTTTGTATTACGATCTTTGAGTTGTTTCAATAACACATATTTAGTTGTTCGAGTCTAAGTATTTCTTATCGTATGGAAAAATGCTAGATTTGACACAAAATGGTGACGTATGAATATTTTATGATGACGTAGGATAAAACTCCAACACAAATAGTAAATTTTCTTTACTCTTTATAATAAGAGTAAATGGAATATATGAAACAGGACAAGGAAATGAAATTTGCCTTGTAACGGTGTTGGAATCAGGAGTTTGATTTAACGTATATATACTAGTGTACGATCCCTGTTATGGAAACTGTCAAATAAATATTCAATTAGATTTGATGATGTTTATAAGATAGTACACACGTTGTCAGATTAATTGAAGTAATGCTTTTTTTGCGTTTATTATTTATTACCCAACACATTTAATAAATTATATTATAACATATATATCTATAACAAAAGTAAATTTGTGGAATGTACACTTATTTGAACAATAATACATTCAAAAATGTATATATTGTTTGGAAAAAAGTAAAAGTACTTATTTACACCATTTACTAAATTAGTATATCATAGTATTTCTTAACAGTTATAAGATTGAAATAACCACGACTTGTTATTTATTGATAATGAATGAATGAATTAATAATTAATTAATTAATTAATTGTAATTGTAGACGATAACTGTGACTTATTTGGCACAGTCTAAAACAAAATCTTCAAGTTGTTTTGAAATAATTCTCATTATCAAAAGCTGCTGTTCAAACATGGTTCAGACCATTGTATTTTGCTTTTTTAATTACAAAATTCGATTCGATTGACGTGCAAACAAACAACTTAATTTTCATTTTTACACTGCAAAACGAACATTTAATTTATGTGCGGTACACAAGTTGCACACAATGTAATATTTTAAATAATTTGTCAGAAGCACTTACCCCGTTGAAGGTTTTGACATTATGTAAGGCATTCTGTGCATCCAAAGCGGCCTTCCTCGTGAAGAACGTAACAAAACAACAACCTGAAACAAAAGCGAAAAATTCATGCAAATTTTTATTAATTAAATAGAAACAACCGGCCTTGAGCGGCGCACAAATATGATGAATACGCGAAATTGCATTCAACTCGAAATGTAAAACATGCAACGCCCTTTTTACGTATCGTTAATTAAAGCTCGAAAATTTTTTACGAATATTCATTCAGGAATGTCAAATGTCAAAGCGCATATCCCGTTGTTTGCGTTATTATTTTGGTTCGCGTTCAAAATTAATTGCATTTGTTTTCTTGCTCCCGGTGGGCTAAATTGGATGATTTATTTGCCGAAATTTTGATTCGCCGAAGTTTGTCAATTAAGGCAAGCGGTATCAAATTCTGCGCAAATTCAAAACTTTCGAACATCGTTTTCTGATTTGTTCTATTTACTATTCGACGTCGACTGGGGATATTTTCCAACTTTTAGTTTCGAACTCGGAAACAACTACGGGTCTGACTGTCTTTTTCTTTCGTTAAGCATACGCAATATGGAAACTTAAGACATATTTGTCGGGATGTGTATTACGCGAATGGCGCCGTCAAATTGCGAGCCCTAGAAAAAGAAAGGTGGATAAGCTTCTCGTGATTCGGTCGGCAAGCATGTTGCCTATTCGAGTTAGCCAAGTCTGCGCAAGCAACTTTTACACGTTACCTGTCGACGATGGCTTAGCGCTGGTTACTATTTTTGGAGTAAGATTAACTTCCAGCAAGTAGCTTTTCAGGACGGAAAAAGTTTTAAAGTCACGCCGTTCGTGGCTTGTTTCATGATTCGCTTGCATTATTAAAAAAAACAAAATTAATTCAGCTAAGAAAATTTCAAGTTTTATTTAAATTGCCGTATAAAAATAATAGTTTGATGTACATACCCGTTTCAGATAAAATTATACCCGTTCATGATTGTTTCCAATGCAATTACCATTCTGGCAATTCAAATTTTAATATGCGAATAATTTTAATTTATTATTTATTACTTATATATCAACATTTATATTAAACACCAATGTTATAGACTTTGGTACCAAGATTCCAAAATAACAAAGTTTACAGTCAAATTAAGAACCAATCGTTCAGTTCAGAGTCAGATTAAACTATAATTATTTTATTCAATAATTTATTCAATAATTCAATAATAAGCGGGTGTGTTTATATAGGTATATATATTACAAAAAGAACATATCTTATCAATAAGAAACGGTACTAATTACGCATATTTATCCAAAATATTGTACTTAATACACTGAGAGAAAAGATTGTTAAATTCACAATCTAGATATTAAAATTAGATTAGTATACTACAAATAGCCGATTTGAATAAACAGATGCTTAATTCAATAATCACAATTATAAAAATTGTAGGTTATGTTTAATAAGCCCTTAATATGACATTTGTTTTATAATGTCTGACAATCCAGATTGTTGAATAGAATATTTTAATGGTCGTTACAGCTACAATCTGTAGTTATTAGAATTAACAATCTTAGATACTTAACCAAACTATTAGATATTTAATTTAACAATCTATTTGTCTCACTGTAATTGTCATATTATATGTTTATATATAAGAATAAAAACATCTTATTGTTATAAAAAAATCTATATACATATAACTATTTTCTATATTGTAAGTTTTAGTATTACTTATTATATAATGTTATTATTTTTATGATACAGTGGTTATAGCTGAAAATATCGTTTTTATTTGTATAAATTTATAAACAAATTAAATATTTATGGATAATATTTATTGATATGCCATTAAAAATTCTCTTTAATATGTCTATTAAAATCACTATCAGCTGAGATGAAGTGATTAAAGTTATGAACATTGTAGATCATAAAATAAAAAAAAATTAAAGGGAGTAAAAGTCTAATATAAATATATTAATGATATATAATTACAATAATAGTAAATTCAGAACCAATGTTTCATTACACTCTAATAATATTTTATTTTATTTCCGTTGTTGTTTTGAATTGACTGTAAATAACTATGGTAAAAATTAAAATAATTATAATTAGATTAATTATATAATTTTTTATACATAAAAACATACGTATGGTATATATGCAAAAAAAGTTGTGATAAAAAGTTATTTGCTTAAAATTTATTGATTTTAACAAATTTAATTAAAATTTGAGCGGCTAATTTTCAGATACTAAAGTCTTCAACGACCATAAAAATGTCATTACAACATTCTATTCTTGGACCAGGAGAAGTTTGAACTTTTGAAAATCCGCTGAAACATAGTTTTCATTAGATCATTCGAAGACTTTGTGAACCATAAGTATTCTAAGAAAAGAATATTACGTTGCAGATACTGACAAGTAATATCGTGAAATGTAGAAATTTCATTCTTTGTTTCTTATTCTTGAAATGTTTATTTATTTCTTAATTAAACTAAAAAACTTCCAAGTAGTCAATTTAAATAAATTTATCCGTATTAACATTAATTAAAAACTAAATATAAACATAAAACGTTATATTATTCTACATTGTAATTATAACTATTTATAAAAGTAACGGTAATATTGTGTCTTTTGTGTATCTTAAACAAAGATATTGTTGTATAGTATATGCAGTATAGATTGCTTATAATTTTGTACGAACACTCATCAATTTTTTGAGCTTGCAAATTTGCAAGTTAGTTTTTTTTACTATTTTAATAAATATGCTATTTGAACATTCAGTATTAAACGTATTGAGAACTTTAATTAAGTCGTTGGTATATCCTTAATAACAGCTTATATTTTAATGTTTCTTGTTCCAACTTGTTTGTTTTAAAACTGTTCTTAAAGCACATAACAATTTCATATATGTTTTTAATTTGAACGTGGAAATAAATCGTGGAAATAATTTAAAAGGATTTCCTTTCTAAAAGGCTATGTATGATCCAATTGTTATTTATTTGAAACAGTTTTCCAGACTGTAAATTCGTTTCTTAATATCTAAATATGCTTATATTATTCTTATTCTCTTTGAAATATCCTATTTAATCGATATACAGAATAAATAAGTAATTGAAAAAAGACATGTTTATCTAATAAATGTCTTTCTCCTTTGATTTGCATGTTTTTATCCATCGCCCCGTAATGGTTATTGTCTTTTATTTAGATAGAGAAAACACCAGTGCCGTAAATATTAAACTAATATCTACCAATTTCAGAGTTGAATTTGAATGGGAAAGTGTAGAAGATACTGCCAATCGGAGAAGGCAACAAAGGCAATAACTTTGTATCGATCTTGGGGAAAGAATAATACAGTTCTGCAAGTTGGCATTGATGGTCGCGGGGAATCGCAGTCGGGGTGTTGGCGTCGCGACGAATGAGGTCATTTGTAGACACGAATATCACGGTCGGTGCCAGAGACCGAGGGGCACCGGCTGATTTAGGGGTCTATCGAGCGATGATGTCTCTTAAAATTGGTTATCCGACGGAACATAATTGCGCCCATCGCGGCGCGTGATCCCCAAAGGTGCTGGCAATTTGTTCGTCGGGCGTCGTCGCTCGTCGATCGAGACTCGCTCGCCCTCTTGCAAGCTCAAGCGCTATTCGCAGCGTAAATAACCCGCGAGTAAATTATGTCGGCTATATTCGCGGCACTTGGAAAATGGCCACAATCGTCACCTTTAAGGACATAACAATGTCGTTCGGCTGCCAACGTAACGCTGTCCTTTAATATTAAGCTTTTTCAGCAAGCCGAAGAGACGCCAAAGAAACATCCAGGATTATTAGCTTGCATTTTATCCGACCGCTCGCGTGATTTACGTTATAAATCAAAAGGTGCATACGTGCAATGAACCGAGCGGAAGTGTGTACGTACTTAACTCGGGCGTGGATACTATAGTAGCTTAGTTCTGCACTTTTTTCAACAATAATTTTGCGGATTCGTTTTCTAATGCACTGGCACTTTCACGTCCGTATTGAAATACGTTTATTTATAGCGAGTTTTAATTAGAAAATTGTCAAAACGCGTACTGTTTTAAACTTCAAAACGACGAACATAAATATTAGAACGCAACGATAACGTTTTATTAAGCTATCTCAACCGATCCTTGTCACGCGATAAGAAGTTGCAATTGGCTCGAGTAATAGAATTTACTGAGTTGGACGGTTCTTTTTATGCTCTTCTTCGCGCGAAAATTGAATATCGAAACGACACGTCAGTCCCGCGGGGCCCCACGGGAAGACACCGAAAGAATGACGTCACCCAAAGGATTTCGTATCGGAATTACGTCGCGTCCCGGATATTACACGCGAAGCGGCCGATTTATCCCATACTGGCTATCGAGAATTGATGAATCATTGGTTGGCGTTGCCTATCGCCGTATTGGCAGATCGTTAAACATACTTCAGCCGGGCTACAAAATCATTTCTCACTAAATCTACAAACTAATATTGCAGCAGGAATATATGTATAAAACGACGAGAGTTTGTATACTATATAATTTGAAGATATATTTGAAATATGATAACAAGCTATTTCTCAAGCATTTCCGCACTCTGTGACGCATGTGTTGTAAAATGTCTGGAAAAGCTAAATATTTAGAAAATACGGATTTAATCGAAAAAAGTCTTAGACGAACGTGTCGCTTGCATTTAACTTTGGCCATGCTAAATCGAAATTGGTCCTCGCAAAATTTCGGTTCGCAATTTAAGAAATCGTTCAATTATAAGAATTGATATGATTATTTTGTTTTTATAAACAACTTATCAATTTGAAAACACAGAATTATACTGAATTTGATAATAATAATAATAATTTACGCATGCAGTTCATATAGTATTCACTATTTACACATGATTATCTAAACTTCTTATAACTTTAAAAGTAATTATTATAATTACACAGAGAAAGTTACAATAAACATGGCTTTATTATTCATGCTTGTGTACCTTATTATCGAACTTCAAAACGTTGAAACGCGCTAATTTGCTTTATCCGTTTTTATAATTAAACAGAATAACTAGTTTTATATATTATGTTAATTTGATTAATACATTTTTGGAAAACTAATTAAATTTTGGCGAGTACAATTAACTTGAAAGTAAATGCTTGTAGCGTATATAACGTGTTATTTATGTTATGGTCATGCACCATTAATTCTATTATTGTTACTATAAAGCGATTTATATTTTGTAAAGATATCAAAGGGTGTACGGTATTAATATATATTAAATTAGAAGGAGAAATTATTAATATTAAACTCTAATTTGATACCGCTTATTTGCATAAAATCTCGTCGCGCTATTAAGTGTAAATTTAATAATGAACAAATCACTGAAACGTATTTTTAATACGAGTTAAATATTGTGTCGGGATTCTGAAACGATATTTTAAAACGCGTAAAAACTGAAACAATCGACAAGTGTAAAGTGCTCTCACGACGGTTAGCCATATCATCATTTAAGGGCGAAACTGGATTATTAACAACTAACCAACTAGAAATTTTCATTCGGAATTCATTGAGGTTATTTCGTTGGAAAGTCATTTGGATTGTGGTCGTTGCCCGATGAAATTCGAACGAGTTCTCATTGAATTCGTTGCGAAAATGCAGTGGAATAATTGCAGTAAGTTTTCAATGAAGTTTCGTGACTGATAAAATCTTTCCGTTCCTCGTTCGTGCACGTTCAATACCAATTTACAATTTTACATCGCAATTTCGATCATCAAATTAAAAGCATTTCACGCTCAAAATATTCTCTCGTGCATATAGACGAGCAGTGTCTCATGAACACATACGATTTTCGCGTGCTGTTCGCGCAAATATGTTTATCCGCTGTATTCTGATCCGTCATTTATATTATGGTCAGCGGAAACATTTATACCACGTCATTCCCTCGGATGTTTCGATCCCCGACCAAGAACTGTCCTTCCAATGCGCACGTGCGCAAATGACGCCGGGTGATTTATTGGCAAATATCAATCTCATGGAAAATACACGTCTGGAAAATGGTCGTTTATTTATGGCCAAAATCCATTCAACGGGTATCCATATTTGTTGTTGTTTTTTTCCCTTTTATTTCTTTGTCTTTATTATTACATCGAATGAAATTCCGGCAAAATGCATTATGGAAAACAATCACGATTTCGTGCCGGTCTTTCTTTGTTTTGTTGTTTGTTTGGTAACTCAAAATCAATTATGTTTTATTGCAAAATTATTTCGGGCGCTTCTCCAGCCGCTGATAGTAATTTAAACGAATGTTACAATTTGGTGTAATAATTTGGAAAATGATAGTAGCAAATGCAGTGTAACGAAGGGCAATATTTTATTCACAAATTTAGGGTCGTGTGTTATTCTAGCAACCTAATTAGTTCTATGTATTTTAATGTATAAAGGATTATAATACGAGCACGTGTGTGCACATCTTCCAACAAACTAATGAACAAACAATAAATTGTCTATTTTAGGGGCGGCGTTCTCAGAAGTATATATACAGCTTTAAATAACTGAGGGTATTTAAAGACAACCCTTGAAGTAGAGGTATCCAGAATAGATAACCAATATTACCGGATGGCATTTAATTTTTTTTTTTTTTTAAAGGAATAATTAGATCACATTTATAATCATTGATGAATGTTATTACATAATTTATAGTATAAAATGCAAATTGCTTTTTGGTGCCATACAAAGCATAAATTTCAAAGTCAAAGTTTCTATGTCGATCAATAATATGTAAAATGTTAAAGTTTTCATTAAAAAAAAGAGGCAGAAAACTTGAGTTGCAAAAATTAAAACGATTCGAGTATTTTATTAATTAAAAATGCGAATTAGAACGGAGACTCTTAATCCATTTCATTCACAAAAACGTATACGTCATTGATATAATATCAATGAATTGGCTTTGGCTGCGTCAGTTCGCTTCCTAAATGACGTGAAAGTGTCATTTAATGAAAACGAATTAAACTCTGACAACGAATTATAGGTGTCGGTAAAAATGTGAATAACCGATTTTCGTGCACATGAATATAGCGCCGCCATTACGAATTTCCAATCCACGTCATAATTATCTCTAATTGGACTTTGGATTACGCTCACATGGCACGGGCCGCGCGGTAAGCTTTTCGTTTGTGGTGGGAATTATGTATCGCTTTTCTATAGCCGCTATTCGAGTCAAGTTAAACAAATGATTTTGCTTCAAGAATGATGGATTCTCATGGACGAATGAAAACTAGCCGGCCTTCCCGTTAATGGAAATAAATTTTAGAACATAATCGGCAGTATATGATTTTATTAGCAAGGACATAAATAATTCGAAAATATTCGAGTCATCGGGTTGGAAAATGAAACAACGCCGAAATGTTATAACGCACTTTGTACGAATAAACTATAATTGCGTTATTATTGAACTTAATTTAACATAGAGTATTTATATTCGGCCTTAAAATATGTTTTAGAATAACCTTTATGGAAATTATAACACAGAGAAATAATTCCGGGATACAATTGCGTTCAACCGGGAGTCTCCGTAAGTAAATGAATAAATTGATTAATGATTGAAACTAATAAAAGTGGACAAAATCGTGAATCGTTAATTGATTAATAAATAATGAGACTGATAGTGTTGACAACCGTCTAATATAATGATAGTATTTGAGTAACGTATTGATAACAACGGTTCAATTTGGTAGCGGTAAACATATCTATGATTCGTCCCACTCTTCTAATTTAGCACAAATTTCACAGACGACCCTTCATGTTATGTACAGTCATCGTTACATATTAGATTCATCACATGATCTAATACAGCCTAAATCAATAGAAGTGCAAAAGCCAAACTCGGCCGCGCGTATTGCCAATACGCTAGAAACGTAAGAATAATAAATCGTCTAATATTTATTTTGGAATAAATTTATACGTACGCACGCCCGTATGACGATATCTTATAAAATGCAACACTGTTTGTTTGTGACAAATAAAGCGTCAGCTTTGTGCCGTTCTGTCGTTATTGTCAACCGAAAAACCAATCTGTTACAAACTGCACTCCAATTAGTCCACCAAACTGCTAGCCTGTGAATCCCGCTTTAAAGCTAAAGACCATTACGGACTCTCGCTACGAATGCTCTCATTGGCCATCTATTACTATGATTAGCCAAAATATTTCTCATCATATAAGTGATCAATCATTCGAATTCGTGGCATGTAATTTAAAGTGCGATGTGTGATGCTGGTCAACACATTTCGTTAACTGATAATTGTGCGGAAGGTGGGTAGGTTGCGCGTAGGAGATATCATCAATCAGGCCGGAGGATGCGGTCCAGCCGGGAGCACGCAACTAAACACAGACAGCTTCCGTGTCGAACATGCATTCGACATATTGCTGTTAACCGTATGATGCTGAGCCAAGTTGCTCGTCCCACGGGTCAGCGGCCAATACCTGGCCGCCTCGTGATTAGAGTCCGTAGGGAAATTTAACTGGACATGATCCTTAGCTGGGCTTTGCGAAGGGTGGTTGGCTTTTTCAATCGACGGCTGTGCAAGAAATTTGATCCGACCCGGCGTGCCCGGTCGCGCGCGCGCGCGCGCAATTTGTATATCGCCGAAAGGGCAGATTTACGATGACTGATGACGCATTAGACAATTAGCATCAAGAGCGCCGGTCGGACAGTGACGAATTGTCGCATTTGCGCAACATTGTTCGATGCCGAAAACGAACTCGATTCGTTGTTTCTTACGGAACCCAATTTTTCAACCTTCGCAGTATTTGTTTGAATGAGTGCGCAGGATATACAAAAATTGATATTCAGATGTCAGGTATTTTGCTATTTGAACCGAAAAATCAAGTCTATTTGAATGCCATAAATTTGATTCGCTTTTTTTCTATATTCACATTATTCCATTTCACTACTATCATTTTCATTTGTTCTCTTCTTTCAGCTTATTTATATCATTTCATTTCCAGTACTTTGTTCTTTTGTGTCTGTTTGTATCGTTCAGTTTTATTTTGCTTGTTAGATTTTGTTTATTTTAATGATTCAATTTCTTTTTATTTCCTTGAAATTATTTGTCTCGTTCAGTTTCCTTCCAGATATTCATTCGTATGAATTGTTTATTGCTTTTAGGATTATTTCTATTATTCCAAAGCATTTTGTTCGGCTAAGATTATTTGTTATTTTTTATCCGATTTGATTCCGTTTTATTTGTTTATTTTCGACTATTTGTTCCAATTTTTGCGCTTTTTTCCATTATTTGATTGCAATCTCTTTTTAATTTGTTTGATTCCACGTCGCGTTTCATCTTCTCCTTTAATTTTCAACATTTGTTCGTTTTATCCTAATATGGAAAAATACTTTTCTTCCTTTTCCCGCGCGTGTATCTGATTTGATTTTTGCACATATTTTTCATATCTATTCGTTAGCTTTCATCCGCTTATGAATATCAAGTTTACATTGGTTTAAAGAACACCATTCCACGTTCGCTATTCCTTTTATTATAATTCAACAGCCGATATTAACGTATTTTGGTTACGAATGTTGCTCCGTGATTCGTACCATTGGAAATTGCATATTCTGCGAACCAGCTCGGCTCATACAGACTCCCTATCAGATATAGTTATAAAGATGGGGACAAATAGGTGTTTTATCGTGCACATATTAGGCGTTTTTCGAAGCACCGATGCCGGTCCAAAGCAATATTATCCCGCCGCAGGAAGTCATCTTTTACCCGCGCGGAATACCAATGATGCCGCCTGAATAGATAAAGTACGGCGGTACACTTCCAAGCGGATCCATAACATCGATGCATTTACTTTGCAATTCCCCGGCTATGATAAAAGATGTCGAATGCATTAAGGACTACGTGTCCGGATTAAATCTTGTCTGGCCATTGTTATCCTACCACGCTGTTTCGCTCTGAAACAACCGTTGGCAAACTTCGAGCACCGGTTCGCCGTCACTTAACACCGTGTTTTTTCGTCTCCCGTAGATAACGTAATCTTTTCCAAAGATCGCAATCTCCGCTTTATCATGCACAATTTTCGTTTAGTTCTCGTTCAAACTTTTACTCGGCAATAGCTTTGGAACGATCGCTTTATGGTTGATAATGGCTTCGAGTAAAGAACTTCGGAATCGAGACTTGCGATTGATTAGCGCGGATAATTAAGTGCGGCATTGGATTCATACTTTCACCATTTATTCCAATAATAAAAATAGACGCCGAGCTTTCGCAATTTATCGCTTACCGAAGTTATATCATTATCATTATATAATTTCGAATTGTCTTTTTTGAACCATCACTGTGTTAAGAATGCGTGCATTTATTTTCACTTCGATACGTTTCCCTTTCGTCAAAATGGTCTAAAATATGACAAGAATTCTGGAATTCTTTTGAATGTGAAATAAAAATGGCAAAATAGTTACATCAAAAAGTTACATTACGTGCATGCATGCTTTTCAGCCACGTTGTGTGTAAACTCCCAGTTTCACATATATTGCATTTATGTATATAGTATACACAACGTTTAGATAATTTGTAAACTTTTACTCAATTAAGATTTTTCAATTAGAACGCCGTATAACGACAATTTGATAATGTCTAAACGGTGTTTTTGTCAAACAAGTTTACAGATATATTAGTTTCAAAGTAAACGATTTTTGTGGTTGCAGCAAATGCAGTGACTAAATATTCTGCATTTATATATCGGATAAACAAATGACGGGGTAGCTCAACTTGAAGCACGACTGAAAAAAATAAAAATTTCACATTCGTATCACATAAAAGCCACTATTTAAACTCAACTCTTTTTTTATTACTTAAAATATTTCATTTTTCAGTTGAGCTGTTAAGAAATTACATTAATGTCACATTTGTGAAAGGCATTTTATAACCCAACCTTTCACACACGCAGCTGTGTCCGGGAGAGTGTAATTGTAAATTAATTGCCAGCGAAAGATGACTTTTCCAATTCGGTCATTAAAAACTAGGTGAAAAGTTGAGATTCGCGTTCCTTCCTTTGCAATTGATAACTACGGATAATGATTGATTCAATTATATTCGTCCGTTCGTTCGTTTGCGAACGAAGATTTCGCGGCAAAGACGATTTAATAACCCGAAATTTTTTAATCTCCTTAAAGAATGAAACGACAGAGACACAGGACGGATCTAATGAAATTCAAAAGTTCTTTTATCGGGAGATGGCAGAATGGTAATTCGCCGATTCAGCGATATCTGCTGTTGAAAAAAGAAGCTCGTGATGGCGACACATCGGAAGCGCTGTACCCAAGGGGAGGAACAGCTTCAAGGATCACACGTACCAATCGGACACCGAATTTATGAACGCGATCGGCTCTTCGCTTTGATACTATCTTTATCGGCGTTTCCCTCGAATTCTCTTATCGTCCGCCTAGACGCATCGAACGTGTGAGACACACGAAATAAGTGAGACGCGAATTTACCGTGCGACGTAAGTCGTGATACAATCGCGAAACTTTATTCCGGATAGACTGATCCAATGAGACGCGGACTGAAGCCGCGGAATTCGAGATTACCTTTTTCTAGATTTACGACTTCCCATTCAATCAACGTAGAAATATTTCTTCGGTTGGGGAAAACGAGTGCGTATTTGATTCGACCAAGACGAATAATTTCCATCTTGATTGCAAGAATTCAGCAACATCTTTTGCCCAATTTCCCGTTTTTGATTACGAGTTTAGGCCAGAATTCAAAGTGGATTAGAATTAACCCAAGAAGTAAATAAATTATGTTTCGAATAACACACACAGTTTAATGCCTAAAAATACAAGGATCGTATCCAAGAAAAGTATAAAATTCGTGTAGAATTTAATGTTTGAATTGAATTATTGAGAAAAGACGATAAAAGTATGCTCGTTTGATGGCCAATAAATAACTATATGTTATATAACTATATATATATATAGCATTGAAAATAGGGCGGAACGGGTATGAATTTAATAATTGTCTTTTATTCTGCAAATCAAACCGTGCAAAATTACGTAATAATTAAAAATTATGCAAACAATATATGTACATATATAAACACGATCAAAATGGTCGCTTTTTAATAACATAGTATAATATGAAAAAAAAATATATATATATAAAATTAACAAATTTTAATTTGTCAGTATCGAATTTGTATAATACTAGCCAGTGTGAAAGCAAATAAAGTATAAATTAGACATCGAATTTTGGATATGTTGTATTTTTTGTCATTCTCTTATTTCAACATTGATTTTTCACATTTTATGTATAAAAGTATATATGAACACGTTGAAATATAATATATTTCTGTTTTTATTGAAGGGAAATAAAAAATAATTATAATTCGTAACGTTAAAATTTAATGATAAAAAGAAAATACAAATTATTATCAATGATTATTAACATACTTTATATAATATACATATTTAATTAACATAAGTAGAGCTTTTGGCTTATGTTTTTCGATTTCCCGTAATCAAATGATTAAATGTTGCCGATGGCTTAACGATAATTTAGAAGGGCAGAGCAAATATTAGTAAATAGTGAATATAGACATACTCAAAGCATTTATACCAAAGAGATCGCCAAAGCTTCAGCAGTTCTTGTCGAACTTGGTTCGATATAAACCAATCAGTCCAATGTTACTATTTACTTTAGCCGCTTAAAACAATTGTATGCTTGATATTAGATATAAACAATTTTTATTACATTTGTTTCGCTTTGAAAATACACGAATGCATGGTAAATGGAAAAAATGAATAAAACCGTATTTATCGCGCGTACGTATTGGTGACTTGGAGTAATTATCTATGTTATGTTTATTTGTTTCGTTTGTTTGAGCATTCGTTACTTTTAATTCGTATTCATTTGATTGATTGCATTTCTGGCGTTTATGTTTAATTGTTAACAGTTTTTCGTCCATTGACTACTATTCAGTTGATTTGGCTCACCCTGATTCGCAACTTGTAAATTGAATTCCAAACAATGTGTCAAAACAAAAATTGAAGATTGCAATGACTTTAACCCAATTGCAGAACGGTGTTTTAGAATCGCACCAATCGCCATACAAATACAGGTCGTTGGGTGCGAATGGCGTTTCGATCGTGGCGAATGACATAAATTGAACGTTCAGTGGTATTAACTTAGTGCATGGCGGCGACAATGTCGCTATACCTATGCGTCGTTGTCCCTTCGACGTTAAATGAACAGACCGTCTTTGGTAATCCGTATCTAGGGGAGCACCGCTTAATCTCTGCCATAATTTGAATGTGTGCGTTATGTAGGCACAGGCCACGTGGGGCAATGTTAAGGATCGAAACGTATGCGAGCTAACGTATGTGTCGCCGACGTAATAAACGGATCTGTGACCGTCACCGACACAATACGGACAAGCGTCGGTGCTGCGTTAATTGCGCCATTTCATCTTATATACATATCGTCAAACTTATTGCGTTTCAACGATTACGCTTCACCTTTTCTCCAAATTCTTTTTGCGTTTGAATTCGCAGAAACAAGTACCGCGCTTGCATTATGTCGAGAGAAATTGCTTCCAAACTGATAATATTTTTTTGACGGATGATAATAACGTTTTATACTTGATGTTAATATTTTAATACCACCATGCTTAAAGAAGTTAAATTCAATTATCGTACTTGCAATAGTTTCTCTTAAGGCCGTACTCAGCATGAATCATGCAATCAAATTTAAAGCGAATATATAGTTTGCAATTAATGAAATTGCTATAATTCATTTAATCTTCTTATTTAGAGTTTAGGCAATGAATTATATAATTAGTTTATATTAAACTATATGAATGTTCAATAAATTCTTAATTATTATTGTAAATTAAGTATTACACGTTATTAGTATTAAAATGTATATATACATTTATAAAAAGTATACTTTTTATTATATTACACGTTTCTTTTATTTTTTTAGTATTAAGAAAAATCAACTTAAGAACAAAGGCGTAATTATGTTATTTTATTATTATTGTTATTATTTTAATTTGTATATACCTTTCATAATATATAAATAAATAGTTTTTTTTAAAGTAAATAAAACGATTGGTAAATATATGTTAATATTTTTAACAGAAACACACTGTCTTATGTATGAATATTATCTTACATATATTTTTATATTAAATATTTTTATAATTATATAATATAATATATTTATACTTATATATGATATATATTATGAATAATATAATATTGTGTACAGTTTTATATATCACTATCTCTAATATTTTTGACATATGTATAAGAAGAAAATATTTTAATATTTTATTAATATAAATATGAACAATATTATAAAATGCTGTAATTTGTATTACATAATTATTATTTTATTACATAATATGCTTCTTTTACTCATTTGTTTTAACGATAATATATTATCACGATGTGCGTTATATGTGTGTAGATATACAATTCAATAATTCTCGATAAATTAAAAAGAATAAAATTAAATTAATCTACATAAATTATTGAACAAAAATATATTAAATATCAAATTCTGCCTAAAAATATTATTATCACTCCATAATGATTATATTATTATTTTTATCAGTTTACTAAGATTATTCAACATACAATTTTATATTTATATTTATAAATAAAAAATGACACACGCTTTTTTATAAATATTTATAATTATCATATCATGCGTTGCTTATTCGATTCATTTTCAAATTTCAATCATTCATTTTTCACTATCGTCTCTTCAAATAACCAATTTATCAATATTACACATTAATTTTGGTGATTACAGCTAAAACAAACTGTCATGTTGAACAAACCCAAAGCGACGAATTATGTCTATTATTTGGGAATGTTACAAGTTGATTCTGCCATTTGTTCAAAAGCATTCTACCGAGAATGTAAATTTTGTAGTTCTTTGATGTATTTGCCTTTTCACGACTTTGTGTTTTATATGCAAAAAGTAGCTGTCGATGTGGAATAGCACATTTAACGGAAGCATTTTTCATAAGTTCATTTGCTTAATGAAATAGATTACGCTAAAAATCATTTTCTTATATACGTTATATTAGATATCTTATATTAGATATATACATTTGTATGTATATTATTTATAATAACAATTTCCATCGTGCCAAGGTTTCGAATACTTTTACCGCAAATAAAAATGAATTTCACGTAGGTTAGTTTATTTTAAAATCAGAATAAAAACGGAGAATTTATCTATCCAACTTATGAAAGTAAATACCGCGATACCGCGTAATCGAGGTTATTGTGTATTGTCAATATCTTTATATAAAGCTGATCAACCCGAGACTATCGGTATATCATGTAAAGGTCAGTTGCAAGAGTATCTTTGTTTGACTGGTATAGTTTTGCTTGCCGAACTGTGACATAGAAGACATGCCTAGAAAACAGTCGGTAATATGATATATTAGAATTTGATCTCACGCGAGGAAGAATGAAAAGGTAGAACATGTGCTAAGAATATTTTTAAACCAACAGACATATATATTTTAGTTGACAAGATTTTTTATCACATTTATACTCATATATATAATTATTTACATTAACTCGTTATACTTGTGTACACAATGCTTTGGACAGATAGTGTATTACAATTTTTTTTACTATTTCTTAAATTGCTAAATTTAATATTTAATTTTAGAAAATTAATTTTCCAAAACATGTTCGGAAATTCATCGAAAAAGAAACCGTATCAAACGATGTCTGTTCAGTCGCTATCCATTTGTTATAAATCAGTAAATTACTTGAATAATTAACATAAATCTTTATAAGGTTCTTGACTATCGGATTGTCAAAGGCAACTAAATTGATTGGGTGAAACATTAATTAACAGAAGGAAACTGAAATGGGACCTTCAAGTTGTAGCAAGAACCTACTAATTGACAGATTGATTTGTCATGATTTAACAGAGCTTTAAAAGCAAACTCTGTCGATGGTTGGGATTAATTACCACAAGACGTTTGACACAACGTCTCACCAATTGATGGTATAATTTATTTAGGCATCTTAAAATATGCGTTCGAATACATACTATGAGATTCATCTTTAAAATGGTTTTAGTTTAAGATTGCATTTCCATTCGAATTATTCAGGTTTATCTCAAGCTTATATATATATTTTGACTTTGTCGATGGAAACTCGGTCAACATATATATGTACTCACCAAATTCACCTAAAGCACAAGGTCACCCATATTCCACGTATGGGCGAACTTAATTCAAAAACCAGAAGAGGCAGAAATTAAAACTTTTTCTACGGGTAAATGAGAATAAAAACTGATATCTACCGCAATTTGCAAGAAAGAGAAATTGTATGGTTATTGGAAACACTGCCCTTAATTTGTGGCATAAATATGTATTCCTGACATATGAATTCAGTACTATATATTAATTTGCCGATATACACTAGATTTTGCGTCCTTTATCATTATTGTTTATATTTCCTTTTAGGAATTTAAATACATATATTCGTTTGAAAATTATCAATTTCAATTTTTAATTTTAAAAAACACTCAGTTTACGTATAATATTAATTAAAAATTTGGAAGTATGTTCTCGACGCATTAAAAATTTCTTCAACTGATATTTTCTGACATAAGAAATATTTTTTTTTGTAACTTAAAAAGTTGTACATCAACGTTATCTTTTTATGATCCTCTAGTGAGACGTGATATCTATTTTTGGAGCTGAGAGTCGATGACGGTGACATGCGTAGCGAAATTTCCGCAACAACCGAACCCTAGGGAATGCCGGATAAGCGTCAATTATAAAGCTCTGTATCGCATGGATTGTGTTCGTTATCTTTTTAAGATGCTCTACGAGAAATTCAATAACAATCGCTGAGATCCATTTTGTCTATCTCGAATACGTATGAACGCCGGCTTGAATTGATGCAATTAATGAAGTATCTTGTGTATTACAAATTAGGTACGTATAAATCAATTATTGTCAATTTTCATAAATATAAATTCTATATTTCCATAAATATCAAAATTATAATTCTACATATATTTTCAACTAAACAATTTGGATTTAACCAACTTCCTGTAACTCTAAGTTTAATATTATTTTCTATTATTATAAAGTCTATTAGATTATTCATACATGTAAAATATAACGCAAATTTATATTATGTTTAGATGCATGAAAATTATGGTATAGAGATATTATCGTCATTCCATGTTATATTCTACTAATATATTTTAAATAAATGAATATTTTCAACCTTTAATTTGAATATGTATATTTTAAATATGAATTCATTATAAATTTTTGATGTTCGGGATTATATGCTTATTTCGTAAAATTAAAATGCACGTACGTTACTACAAATATAAATCTTTTTGAGCATATTTTAGAGATTAAATATTATCGTATAAAATAAATTCAGAGTGAGAGATTTTACCATCTTATTTTGTCGGTTATTGTTATCGTTCTTGACTTTTCGTTTATAACGGTAATTTTTAAATTAAATTTCCGAGGATAATTACGAAGCAAATGATATTTTTAAAATATCTTTTTTCAGTATATTCGTTATTTTACATGTAATTTTAGGTATATGTTTATTCTTTTCATTATTCCTGATTGTTTATGACTGACGCATTCATGTTTTTTTTTAATATCTAACAATTCTACATGTCTCTATCATTATCATTATTGTCGTTATTATTATTTCGTTATTACATTACAAGATGATTCCTAATATTTTTATTTATTTATTTTATAGTAGAAAAACTCACAAAATGGAGACGACTCTATAATGGTGTAAACGAAAATCTTCAGTTATTTTCCATTATAATGAAAGTTGGAATGAATTTAATGCAGATCGTTTTTTCATCCCCCGTTTAATTTCATTACTCCCGTACAAATAGCACATAAAAATATATGTGGCGCTAAATTTCGCGAATTGAAACAACCGCGGCTTTTAATAGCGTTTAACATTCAAGCGCTAAATTTACAATTTATCATAAAGTGGATTAACCACGGATCAACTGGGTATGACAAAGTAGTGTTTACAAGACATTTGTTCTTAAATTGACTGGGAAGATAATTAAATGTTTACATGACAAGTTATGCGGTAATTGAATCTTACACGCGCGCTTCGACTCGGCTCGTTTGCAGGTTATAATTTCTATTAACTATTTTAAAGCGACTAATGAATAATTCAGTTTGACAATCTGACACCAGCGATGGACATAATTATGTCGAGATTGGCTCGTTGTAACAAAGTTACGACTCGTAAATTTCATTCTACGCTTTCTATTTGAAATAAACGGGATTTTGGCGCGAAATTCGAAACGAATTTTCAGACGAGATTGTTGAGTTTTATGAATGTTCAGTTAAATTACGTTTTAGGTTTGGCTATACGTTTAACTTTGTGTCGTAATATAGCATCTATATTAATAACAACCCAATCATGTTTAAGCTATAATAAACCATAAATTTATAGTAATGAAAATTTGTTTGCTTAAAATAATATTTATGTTTTTAATTATTTGATAAATGTGATGTACATTAGATTATACTATAAACTTTATTTCAATATATTAACAATTTATTGAAATCTTTTTTCATTTCATATTCAGATTTATTTACTTATATATATATATGTCTCTATGTGTTTATATAGCAATAAAATTCATTTTTAACCAAACTTTGTCAACACATAACAGAGTAACAATTCTTTTTTACGGTATGTTTTCTCTCAAGCTTTTTATAGATTTAAACAATTACACTTACTGCTATCCAATTTACAACTACGGATCGTAAAGTGTCAAATCCATCTCTATTGATTTCGTCAAGAAATTTCGATTTCTTAAATCACGAGCTGTAAAGGATTTCTCCTAAGACTGGTGCAATTTTAGCGTGTTGAACCTTTTCACAAACTGCATATTACTCAATCTATACATTGCAAATAATACCATTTCGATGTTTCAAAACTGATTTTTATTAAAAATACGATACAAAGTAGTTGTTGGATAATTTTCATATACAGAGCAGAGATGTATTCATGTAACTTTAAATTTTGTTATTAAAAATGTAAATTATTACAATCAGATATACTCTATCAGTTTTTAAATATATATGTAATTAATAAAAATTTTCCATTTGTGGTGTTTCCAACGAGAAAAATGACAGTACTGATCGATTTGAATTAGTAAAAGGACTTTGAACAATTTTATTAGAATGCATGTTAATTTCATTTTTTGAAGTAATATCTGCAGTCGTTATAAATTTTCACCTGCTATACATTAATTACGAGCCTTTGGCCTAAAATATTACAAAATTACAAGCATAATTACTTAAAATATGCTCGACTTTTGTACGTTAGTATGGTAAAGTTTCCTTGGATAAAGACACTGTAGTGACATGTTTGTTCTCGCTAAGGTGCTCTGGTGTCAGGTAAACGGTGATGGAATGAAGGGATCACAAAAGTAATGAGTCCCTGGCGTGGAAGCGAAGAGCATGTAGACACAGTAAAAAGTATAAGATCTTGAGTAAAATAAAAAATCCGTGTGAACCGGGCAGGCAAAGGGTATGAGGGATAACGGGTACGGCTAATACGCAAAGGAACGTGGCTTTCGAGAGTGCATAGTTCACAAAGCAAAGAGCAAGTTGACGAACGTGAACTGGAAACCAAAAAGAACTTTTCGTACTGTGTTGTCAATTGAAGACAAAAATTGTTACATCTTATTTCAACGAATTTAAACTATTTAGCGCATTGACTTCTCCTTTCTTTTCACAGGGTTTTAATAGCAAATTTACAGTGTTTAATTATGAAATGTTGACATTAAGAGTCTTATAATTTTACACCACGTTTTCCAATTTAAAAGATTGAAATAATAAAAAATTGTATAACTTTACTTCTTTGTGATTATTTTTATAATATTTAATTATTATATATTATTTTATTGCAAACAAAAGAAGGAAAATGTAAACAATCCCAATGCTTTTTCTACGAAATTGAGAAATATTTTTTTTAAACTGCGAAAATTTTAGAACTTTTAAAATAATTAGAATAATATTACAAATAAGGTTATAATTAATATTTCAAAATGTCTTATAATAAACAGAAAAGAGAATTAGTGATTGAGGGCATTTTTTCATTTCACGTTTATGATATGTAGTTGAATGTTCTAAAACGTTAACAACTAGGTAATATTACAAAAGTTGGAAATGAGTTTACTTTTTAGCAAAATAATCATAAAAATATTAACATATTTCTTTATATAAATATTTGTTAATTTAGCATGAATATAAGATAATTTTTATATGTATAATAATATTTAGACTTGTTTTATATTAGGCTTTCACGCTGCAGAGGCGGTAAATTAAAAAATTGATAAATCTTGGTTTCGTTCATTTATTGATATTCAATTGACATTGTAGTATACATATTGTAATACAATTCGTATAAAAAACTTTATCTTTCACTTTGTTCTGTTTCTTCGCTTGTTGACTAATAATTTTTTAACTGGATTTTTTTTCGTAACTTCATTTTATTTGTCTTTGATCACTTTAATTCTTATTACACGTTGTATTATTTTTGGAATTCTTCGTTTTTATTTTATTCATTTACTTCATAACTTTTTATTTCATTTATTACTCTTATATAATACTTTTATATTGCTATATTGCTTTATCTAGACGACGTCTATTACGAGAAGATGCAACCAATTATCGAAAGTTATTTGTTATCTCTGTTATTTTTATTTAATGACACTCCCACGGGGTTTTGTTGAACGATGGTTAGATGTACCTGATTGTTCCGCGACATAGAGAACGAATATAGCTGTGGAAGTTATAGCACAAAAGAAATGAGAATGGTAAAATGCAGCTTGTTATTTGCTTGTTGAGAACGCGAAAAAGTATTCTTATTTAACGCACCGGCGTTTCCGAATAGTTATGAGACGATTTCCGAATCTTGTATCATTAGCTTAGTTTGTCAACAGCCAATTATGAATGTTTCAATCGACTATTATTCGATACGACAAAAGTCCTCGAAATCCGTGTCGCAGAAACTGAATTCGGAATAATAATCAACGCAGGTTTTTCACGAGGCGAGATCAAGAAGCCTGCGTATCTTAGGTATAATACTTTAACGAGATTGACTTAATTTGTTTGTCATTTGTAATTTTAATAAACGAAATAATACAAAAACGCGTTGTTATTAGAGGCCATAAAATTATATTTAAAATATAATTTATTTTAATGTATTATGTATTTGTTTCATTTTCTTTTTAATATAACGTAGTCATTAATTAAAGATTTCTTAAAAGTAATTATTATGTTAATATTTTTTTACACCAGTATTAAATTTTTCAATAATATTTTACATTTTTGTACATAATCGACATAATTTTATTCCAATTAAGATATGTATATCTATTTTTAGAAAAAAAAGGAAATCATGATTAATATTATACTTCTGCAATTCTTGCAAGGTCACATTTCTGGTCTGAGCTCAATTTTTACGCAAAATTTTGAACCTTCAGTTGGTAGAATAGCTGGCATTTGAGTGTCATAATAAGCACCGGATCACATGAATATGTATATGTACATATATATTTGATTAAATCATTAACTTTATACATCTATATCAGTTTCTACATCTTCATCCATATCTATATCCTGATTTTTATCCATATTCACATTCACATCTTTATCTGTATTTATATATATATATATATATATTTCAGTACACAATTCGATACGCAGTTTGGGGCAAACATTTGTCCGAATTATCTCGCATATCGTGTGCAGACGTATGAACTTGTGTTTGGTTTGCAAGCGCAACGAATATTTCGAGCACTACTCTTGAAATGAAAAGAAAACAATTTATTCGGTTGCTCGTTAATTCGATATATCTTGTTTGTGGATAAAATTGTAAAATTATACAAAGCAAATCAAGCAATCAACAATAAAATCCCCGTTCTAGATGCGTTGGATATGATATAAATGTCGGATTGGAAAAGGTTGCGTGTTTTGACTGCGTGACTCAAACACTCAACTGAATATTTTTAAGTGTTTTTAATTATCATAGAGAGTTAGTTTGCGTTGTTTTTCCGGATAAAGATTAAGTCCTTTTATCGTACGTGTAAATATAAAACTGATAATCGGATTTTTTTGGCTTGCATCTATTTATTTTTATTTATTTACATTAATCTAATGTATATATAAATGTGTTTATTTAATGAAGTACTTGTGTATGCTTTCAAACCTTAAAATAACATGCTTTTATCAAATCGTGTGCACAGTTTAGCTTACGCAGGTCAGATTGCCTTTCGTCAAATGATAATATTCTCTATCGTATATAATTGATAGTGGTTTTAATTTATTTAGCCTAATCATTTACATAATTTATTTATCTAATTTATTAATACTATATATTGCAATTTTTAATCAACAAACATTTTAGATATTTTTCATAAATACAGAAATCATATGATGACCGTAAAGAACTAAATACATACAAGTATTATATATTTTTGATAATTTTTCACTGTAAAAATGTATAACAATTTCAATTATTCATCACGTTTTTATTTCATTTTAAAAATCGTATACTCTTCAATGTTATAATTTGTAAGATTTTACGTTTTATTATCTTTTGAGATTTTTGGTTTTACAATAAAATACAAATTAATATTATAATTACATAACTAATAAATTAGCAAAGCAAATATAAATTTAAATATCGCGAGGAATTAATATAAAATAAGTAATATATAATACTATGATTATTGTGGTGCAACTTGGATATCATTTAAACTATGATAATTTGAAAAAAGTGCAACAATAATAATACACAAATCTTTACCTCGAATTTTATTAAACATAAAACAAACAAGTAATCTTTTCAGAATGATTATACTTCAATTTGTTCCATGCTGTCGAGTTATTATCAGAATAAAGTATGTGAACAAAAACTGCACGAAAAACCAAGATTAGTTTCACTAAAATTTTATGTCCTTTTTTTTCACGAAATTATCTGCCATTTACGTTTGCATTCATTGTTTCAGCTTCGAGTGAACTTCAACTACAGACTGATGAGAAAAAATGAGCAAATTCAACTAAAACCGTCACATGTCTCGTTTCTATTTTATATCACGACCCAGTTTTAGTCGCAGACTTACCGAAAAGAAGTTTTATCAGAAGAGTGGAGAGAAAAAAAGCGAAGCAAATATATTTGGCTGCTCTGCGTAATTCAACCCCCAACTAAATCCACAATGATCGTATCGTTGCGATATTAATATCTCAGAATGGTAATATTAATTGAACAGTACAAATACTAGTGGTGCAATAAAGCTTTTTGATGGTGGGCAGTCTTCGCCGATAAGGAAGTCGTCAGGAGTTTGGTGGCGAGCATTGACCAATGCAGTTCAGGGACAGGACAAACGGTCGGGTGTTTAATCAGGTCTGGTCAAGAGCCGTGTACTTGCAGCCCTATGTCCTCTGGATATACGTGCGCGGGTTTTGCGTTCTCTGTGTGCAGTTTCGCTCTTTGAAACAAGCCAGATTATGCAGAGCGGATATGAAATTGCAATTGCCGAATCGTGACGCGGACGGAAAGATTAATCGGCTCTTAGAGTTAGTGGTTTAGAATCATCAAACCGATGTGTAGGTACGTGTGTTACATTTGCTCGAGTTCAAGTGTGAGACAACGTCCTGAATAATTGTCGTCTCGACGACAAACCGTCATCGGCATTACGCCGCAGGAATCACGGATGTGATATTTCCCTTTTGACGACTTTGTCATTGATAGTCCAGTTCGTTACGTTCTATTCTGGATGATGGCACTGCAAACATTTTAGCTTTCTAAACCGAATTCTCACAAGGTTCATCAATATTTAAAAAGGTTCATTTTATCCTATTTCCGACGTTTCCGCACAGGCTTCGTTAAATTACTTCGGGTTTTTGACTGCTGGTTAAAAATTCTCGATAGTTTATTTGTTTGCCTTTATCTCCTTCAGTAGCTTATACGGTAGTTTCGAGCACTCATATATGTTTGAATGTTATTCCAATCGTATTTATTTATTTAGGCGCGTATCCAAAATTTCAACTAATTTGGATTTTCAATTTATGAAAAATTTATCATGTACTCGCGTTAAAAATGGATTCATTGTGAAAAGGATTTATTAATTAATATTTCATTGTAGTAAGCATTTGTAATTACTTCAAATATATACTGGGCAGAATATGAATTTGGCAGCCTCGGGTTCTTTGTAATTAATGTGAAAAATAAATGTTTTAAAAGGTTAAAGAAAAGCGTTTGTTTTTGCAACAAAAATTATGATCGTGCTTATAATGTATCATTGATGCAGCAAATTTTTCATATTGGTTTATTACGATTGATTATTAATTATGACAATTTTTTGTTCTTTCGTTTTTCCATTCAGCTTGATTCCTGTACTTTTAATTACGATTATTTGTATTTTTAAATAATTTTGAATTATTTATCGTTTTTCCTTTGATTATATTATTTTAATTAATTCTGTACTCTATAATATGAATGCTTCATTGTATTATTTTTGTTATTTCATGATTAAGTTTTTCGGTTATTTAATTCGTATTTAAATTATACAATTAAAAGCCATTTAATTATCATTATTTACTATTGATAACGTAATACGATTAAATAATTAAAGTTTACTGTAAAAAAAATATCATTTATAAATAAGATTAAAAGTTGCATTACTATGTATGTATTTGTAACATACATACATATATTCATACGATTAAACATTTGTTTAATGATACATATATTATATAATAAAATAAATAGATTTAAAAACATTGTATATTGTATGGATGTAGATCATGAAACCAAGTGAAATGAATTATAATGAAAATTTATTTGGCCAAAATATTGCAACTTTAATAAATTGAATTTGTGAAAATATGTAAACATAAAAATTCAATTTGCGAAAGAAAAGAAAATAAAGATCAATGAATACTGCATCGTCGGCATTCATTGATGAAAGGAAATCGACCGTTAAGTTTTGGCTTGGGCCGTCTTGATAATGTATAT
>JABFQC010000476.1:0-27150 GCA_022817085.1 Psilanteris sp. ZL-2020
ACCGTACCCAATACTGCATCCTTCGTTTATTTTTTAGTAGTGCGAGAGTTAATCGTTCGTCTGCAATAATTGTTTTTCGTTGTAAACAATCACGTTAGTTGAGTTTAAGATTCACGATTCTTGAGGTTCATTCGGTGTACATATTTTGTATATAAATTTGCGCATTCGACACGTGTCGTCATATTTTTCTACGTCCTTGTGTGAGAACGAAAGCAAATACGTGCGCGACAGAATAGATTGAGAGAGAACGAGAGCGAGAGAGAAAGAGCGAGCGCGCGACAAAGCGAGAGTGAGAGACAAAAACAAAGAGAAGAATATCAGTGTGCTTGAGAACTGTAAATAATGCGATTTGTCGCTAGATTTAAAATACAGCGAAAGCTAATCAATAAAGGCATAAGGAATAAGATGGAATTTCGAGTGCATTCATTTCCCTTTCCATTTCCAAAAACCTTTTATGCTAAGCCTTTAAGCCCGAGCCTCGGCAACCTCGACGAAGCGCGCGCGACAATAAGACCGTTCTTGTTATACGTTTTTGCGCAAATTTTCGAAGTTCGAATTAATCATACGTAGACGCCCGCAAATAAACGAAACAAGTCATAATCAGGTTTTCGGTGCGCGTAACGCAATCCGCACGTCGGCTCGCGTAATTTAAATTTATGCCCCTGCGAAGTTTTATTGATACTCTATCGCGGATTTCAAACGGGTCTGTTCAATAATTATTGTTCTTTTTTCGCCGTCAGCGCATAACCCGGTCATTTCAAGGTGTCTGATATTATATACACGCAGAGAACATTTTGTTAATTGAACCAAAATTTTGTTAAATTTACAAAATATTTGGTACATTCAACCAAATTTTAGTTGAATCAACAAAACAATTCTCTGCCTGTATATACTTATTAATAACCCAATAAACCCAATTTGCGCGCTTTATAATTTCATTCTCATGACCGTACTTTCTATATTGCGAGTCGATTTAGTATTTTGTTTTTGCCTAAATTTACTGTTTGTTGTTTGTTTTACTATTTGTAATAAAATATATTAATGTACGGTGTATGTAATATCGATACGGGTGGGCATACTTTTGGCACTTTTACCTTCGATTTATGTTATTTTATGTTATTAACGACTAGTTGCAGGATCCCGCACGTTCAAGTAAGTAATATTTAATAAAAGAAATATTGTTATGTACTAGCAAATTAAATGATCAAACAGAATAAAGTTTTTTGTTAAGATACGTTTGCCGGTTGTGTTGTAACTTATTGCAGACATATTTAAGATGAAGTCATTTTAGCTTTGAAGTACACTGCGGTGACTAAATCACTTAGCCTAATTTAATGCTGGTATATCACTTTGATAAAAAACTTGATTGATGAATGGAATGTAAAGCATTGCTGCCGAGATAAAAGAATACTCATGCGAATATTAATACACGTGAATAAGTCAAGATTTTATAAAGATTTCATAACGTCGTTTACAAATAATATTAAGAAAAAGTTACGATAAAAAGTGTTTGCATATTGCGACGATATTATGCATGCGTGAGATTAATACGAGGGAAAAAATGTCGGTTATCAATGTTTAAAATGTATGATTATTCAAGCGATATTATAGACATCATCTTAAATTGAAAAAATGTGTTCACTTGAATTTCACTGTGCATACAGTTAACGAAGTTGAAGATTCGTTATAACAGCTTTTTCTACTTTTTATTAAATTACCTATTATTATAGCTTACATTACAAGTTCATAATGCCGTTTTTGTAATAATTATCAGAACAATCACCAGCGCTCGTTTATTAAAAAATTTAACTGCAATAAACTTTTTATATCAACTCAAACAATCTTCACGCGCGCGAGTTTACGACATTATTTTTGCAAAGAAAAAAACCAACGACCGGCCGATGGGATTCCAAAATGAATATGCAATATGGAAACAAACCAAATTAACAGCGATTGCCAAAATGGTCGCGTCTTTTTCCAAAATCGGGCAGTTTGTTCTTTCAAAGGATTACATTAAAAGGTCCTTAGCACCGACTGCATTAAAGTCGAACCTATAAAAAGAAAGTAAAATAATTGAAAAGCCTGATTCGATTCAGCAGCTATTGACCTCGTTACAAACTCAAGCTGCAAAAAACGATCAATTCTGTTTAGAGCCGCTTATAAATTATTATATAAACCATAATCTGATACGCCACTGTTATTATAGACGGGGCTTTTTCGGCCCGGATTACATAAAGTTATGAAGCTCGTAATTCGATTTGAGCGTATTCTCCAGACAAACTGAAAACCATTTGAAAATTTGAATAAGAATAGCAGGGGTGCGCGATTTGCATAATCGAGGCTCGATCGGCAAAACGGGTCATCCTCGAGTTGCCAAAATGTTCTCGGGTTTCGGTTGTTGCCAAAGCATCTGTAGCGACACCCGATTACTTCGAATCTGTGACGAAATTAACGCGCAAATTTATTGCCGATATCGCCACGGGCGCGTATCAAGCGGATGTCCGCGCGCGTTCCTCGCGGAGCCATAAAAGAAGCGGCCGAATTTGTTTCGCCAAATTGTGCTTTCGCGGCACTGCATAATTACCCGCGGCGCGTATGCGCGCGCGCGCTTCTTGCTTTGAATGGAAGGTTCATCCACGTAACGTTGTTATAATAGTGGCACGTTTTGTATACGCGACTGGCGGTGCCACGCCGCGTCGCCGCGTATTTGCATGGTAATGATATGTGGGGAGCGTAACAAAGAGGAGTACAGATGAAGCAGCAGAAAGGCTCGCGGTGCAGATACAGAGAATGGGGACGCTGATATACTTCATAATGGCACGTCTCGAATATCTCGCCGGTTTGAATGTGCATTGGTTATTATCGCTAATTCAGAGACGAAACCTCGTTGTCTATCCAGTTGCCAGCAACGCTCGTCCATTCATTAATTTATTCATTTGTTTATTATTATGCGAAGTTACCAGATGAAGGGTCTATTGTTTCGGTGGCCGAGCACCGGTTCATGCGAAACCTGTATCTGTTTATAGCGCTTCAGTATATTTTCGCTGGCGTTTGTTGCGAATTAAAAGCGTCATTAGGTGCAGTTTGTCAAATTGCGTTTGCGATTTTAGTCGCGCCTGTATTAGAATAGTTGTAATTATTAATGGCCTGGTTTTGAGCTCAACTCAACGATCATGTACGTTCGGATCGGCGATTCTGGTGAAGACGGTTGAAAACCAATTTCGCCGTTTAAGATAACCAATTTTGTTTGACTAACGATACCACTTAAGTACTTTTCATTACTTAAGTTAAGTTATAATCATTGTTATGAACTACACGCACGGTAAACAATTTAGAATTGATTAAAACCATCCTTTGCGCGCTTTAATTCGGTTCAAATTTTGAATTTATTCATAAGTTGTTTTCAAGTTTATTATAATATTAATAGATTGTATATTGATTAGGTTTAATATGTATATATATTATACACAATCCATTAGTCAATGTTTAGACTTTTAATGCTGTTATTTAGAATAGTCAAATAAGGTAATAGTTTAAGTATAGAGAATGAGACGTAATATGAATTTAATATCAGGTACAAATATATATTAAATAATTAATAACCCTATAACAGAGATATTTTGAATTAAGAATAATGCAATTGTCATACAAATATTAATCAGCATTCAGACGTAAGGAATATATAATGCAGGCACATAAGAATAATTTTAACATTTAATTTATATCCACTTAGATCGTAGAATTAAATGATGCTTGAAAAGTTTTTAATAAACTGCATCTATTTATCATTGCACCTAATTTCATGACATATGCTTTACGATGTTATTATAGTGATTTCACTATTTCATCACTTCGATGAACACATCACGTTAATATTAGAAAATATTTCATTGACATTACACAAATGTCAAATGTAATTGCCATTCTATTTACAATGGTACATCAGGTCATTATATAATGACTGAGAAAATTAGCGCATTCAACTTACTTTAATTCATTTCTGAACTCACTTTTCTTAGAGCATTGTTTAAAAATACGTTTACTCACTGTGAATGTAGTAAAAGCGGTTTTAAAATTATCCGTTGATGCATTTAGCATTTTATTCAAATTATTACCATAATCTATTGTTAAACGAAATTCGCAAATTAACGAATTCACCATACTCGGTTGGTATAAATTTGAACTTAAACGCATGAGAAATGTAAAATTAAATCAATTATCCCAGTATAATCGCATTCTTTCTACCAGAAATGTTATTATTAATTAATATGCATATACCATAATTTATAGTAGCTTGCATTTTTTTTAAACCGAGTTAGGAAATCATGGCCATATAGCACACGATGTGCCGTCTCCAACTCGAAGTATAAAAAAATTATACGCAAAAGCCACGTCTGGTACTCGGTTTGAAAAACTCATCTGAAATTGGATTACTTTGCGAAATTTTCTTTTCCTGCGCCTCAATTCGAACGCTTGGCTCATCAATTTACATTCTTACAAAAATAACAATTAACATTCCTACCACACATTAGAAGTCAGACCATCTCGCTATGCAATGCTAATACACTCGGCTCGCATCGCAACAAAAGCATAATAAATGAGAACACCTGTAATTTGGCATACTTATTTTGTAATCTGTCAGTCTGAATGGTAGCAAAAACGCGGCATAGAACTCGGAATTGAAATGGAGAGGAAAAAAGGGAAAAGAAAAATGAACTAAAGAGAAGCTCTTTTTTCCTCCTTTTTTCAAAGTAGATAAATGCGTGTGTGGTAAAGCGCTAATTTTCTCTTTGTCTCTCATTTCTATACGGTCCGTGTATCGCTGGGAGGGGCGCATAAACGTAGCAAATTAACAGGCACGCAAATGAGCGAGTTCACGCGCACATTCGTGTTTCCTCGACTGTTCTCAATTGGACACTAATAAACGCGAATATGCCCTCCGAGTGTCTGCAAACACGAACGCGATTGTTATCCCACGCACTACGCGTGTGCCGTCGCACATACAAATTACACAAACGCAAATGAATTATTCATATCGCACTTTTACATTGCAAATTTTGACACTCATATTTTTATTATTACCTTATTCGATTCTCTCGCAGGCATTCGCGATTAATATGTCGTTGCGCCAATAATGGCAGCGCATTAATAAAATCGCGGCAATTGATAAAATCGAAGCGTGCGCGCGACAAAAGAATGTTTATGCAAATTGAATCGTCCAGTCCACTGCGCATGAAATGTACTGTACTTATTTTTCAATTACCAAGAAACAAATACTGAGCGAGTGAGACACATTAACCGGCAAATATCTTAATTTGATCGTATAAAACATCTGCACTTTCTGTCGCATAAATATCCATTAACAAATATACAAATCTGCTTTGCTGATTCGTGAGCCATTTTACGTCGTATAATGTTTTAGGTGCACTTTAATTTAATTCTTCATTCAAATAACGTGTATTATAGTTATAATAATTGTTATTCTGTTAAACAAATATTAATCGTTTGATAAATTTAGATTATATAATAAATACAAGAATAACTTAATGGAATTGATTTTCATTGAAATTTTAATTTTCATGTATGTATATATACATGTAATATATATGTTAAGTGTATTTCATATTAGAGAAATCTTATGATTTATAGTTTATATAATTATTATGCTATTTTCAATAGGAAATTTAAATTTATTTGCTTAGGATTTATAAAGGATTTATTTTTCATATTATTATTTTCATAGACTGAAGATCTATAATTTGTTATTCAATTAATAACGTGATTTCTACATTAATTATAAAAAATATATTATAGACTTTTATTACTTAAATATTTATATAATAACTATATTATTATAGTTTTTGAATTATTTATTTTCATTTTAACTATAATTCCAATGTATAAAACTATATCCGTATTTATAGCTTTTATTTAATGTTATACATACTCACATAAACATGATTATTTTTATAATATGATAATAAAATTATATTTATAATATTAATTATGTCTATTGATTTATAGCATTTGTAGTTTAAAACGATATTTTTTAAAAATGGTTTTTAAAGTTTTTTTTATTCAAATTAAAACACAAAAATGGTTGCATACATGTAGTACTCTTTAACATAAAAATGTTTCCCTTTCTAATTATCAGTTCGTGTTCGTGTCATACTATAAATTATAACAAATTTTTTAAAGATTTCTTGCACGATAACAATGGTCCTGTTATACTCGAAAAGGCGTTTCATACACTATACGCCCTTTTGCATAAATTAAGACTGCGGCGAATTACGGTTACGACTTCGCCTTCGTGACAAATTTTTATTCGAGGAAAAATAGCATAATGGATTGCAAATCAATGAACAAGCATTGGCACAATTCCAAATGATGACTCGCATATTTTGCGGTTTTCGCGCTGTGTAATTATTTCATGAAACAACTTAAGTAATAGCATGCTGTAACGAAAGTGATGTGCAAGCTAATGATGAACGAAAGCTTTTTATAATTCTTCTTCATAAGTATTGCAAAAAGAAAATTTATATAAACTGTTAAAATTGCCGGACAGATTTTTTTCTTGATAATTGAACATTAATCAAACCAGTAAAATGTATGTATTAATTACATTTCATTGTAACGTGCGCGAATTTGTAATTAATTTAATTTTTGAAATAACTTTTTACGTTGGTAAATAATTTATATCATTAAATCAAATATGTATATATGATTAACGGATTAACAAAACAAGAAATTCAAATTCTGGTAAATAATATGTTTATTTAAAAGACTGTCTAACTGAAAACATTGTAAAAAGAAAATTATATATAAATATATATATATTTAGACTAATATATGAAAGACATCATACTCTTTTGTTAATAAAAAACTTCTTAAAAATAACTTATATTTCTTAATTGCAGTATATGTTATCACGAATATATAATATATTTATACATTATATTTACAGTACTCCATTAATTATGCAAGTGTTTTATAACAATACAAAACAGATATATACCGTGTAAACAGAATTATTACAAATTTAACGAAACGAATATTTTATAAACAAATTTGTTGTATATAATTTGATGCCGCATTTTTTCCGTGAAAGAAAGTTTTAATGATGAGATGAAACGTGCATTAATAAAATCACTATATTTAAATTTATACAATATATACTTGTGTATCCATTAAATTTATTATTTACTAAACACATTTGAATTTATCGGCATATCGAAAACTAAAAATAAAAGTTAACATTTAATGCATACAAAATGTTCAACTGAATAGGATATCAATTTTATTCATTGAATATACAAATAATATATGAATGAAGTATATATAAATAATACACTGTAAAAAATCTTCATTATACTATCTAGACTGCTAAATGACGTCAACTGCTACAAAATGTAATACGCTTGTTTTATTTAATACATCCTGCTGTCTTATTTCGGAACACTTTTGCATTCCTTTAAGACACTTGTATGTCATGTTTAAGACACCGATGTCTTAAATTAAAGAAGCTTTAATGATTTCGTTGGTAATGTAAATAAAATAAAAAGAGTACACTGAGAGAAATAAATGACGAAAAATTACTATTTATATTCTTAATTTGGAATCATAAGAGAAAAGGAATAATATTTACTGTTTTTAAAAGAAAAAAGTAAGTTTTGTACATAGAAAAAAACGACTTTATCATAATATATTACTTTTAAAAATAGTAAATATTATGCTTTTCTTGTTATGATTTCGAATTAAGGATATAGATGTAGTAATTTTTCGTCATTTATTTCTGTTAGTGTACACTGAAAAAATAATCTTACAAATTTTACCAAACTACGTAGGTAACAGTAGGAAAAGTGAGGAAAAATTTAAATAACCATTAGACGATATCATTGTTTTTATCATTTATTTGGTCATATTTGACTTATTTTTAGAAGTTTCTAAGCATAATTTATCATATTAGTAACATTTTTGTCCATTTTTCCTACTATTATTATTTAGTTTAGTAAATTTTGTAAGATTATTTTTTCAGTGTAAGAATCCAAACAATATTGTATATAGTAATCCCATACGACATCATAATGAAATTAGTATAAACGAACCAGTCGAATACCAATCTTGCGACTAATCACACTTTTGTTTCAGAATGTACCTTCCGTTATAATTTGTTAAACTACGATTTCCGGCCAATTGCAATACATAATACAAAATCTACGCTCTAATTTATGCTACTTTGAAAACGAATACATAAAACGATACATTGATTTCCTTTACATTAACATAATTATTTGAGTTGACTGAAGAAGAAAAGCAGTTACATTTATTTGGCTTCAACTCTACTACTACGCGTCGCAATTCATTAAACGGTATTATATATTAACGTCGGAGCAACGCAGTCGCGAGCAAACCAGTTAGAATATTGTATGGTAATGGTTGCATAATAACCAAAATTATGAGGCTAAAGAAGCGTGAACTCGAGTTGACTCGGCTTCTTCTTCTTCTTGCGGATAATAATACCGTTAGCGCTGCATTTGAGTAAAATCAACACAGAGTTTTTCTGGCCTCGATCGTTCGGTCGAATTTATGCGACGCCTCAGTTAATTTACGGCGCAAGATACTTTCCACCGCGACAAATGATTTCAGCGTGTAACGCGCGCGGGAACGGCCGAAGTTGATGTTTTGCTTGCGATATAGGAGGCGAAGCAAATTTGCAGTATTACCGCGGGTGCGGCGATTCGACGCGTGGGGAATGATAGGGATGCATTATTGCTATTACACGAACAGGTTGCATTTGCAGCACGGGGGAAAGAGAAGGCGCTCGAAATGAAACGCGCCGTCGCTTTTCCTGCGCGATTGCGAGCGAGAATTTCCGTCGATTAATAAACGGCTGTCGATCGGTTTATTCGGTGTGTTTACGCGCCCACATGACTCGAATGTTCAATGGTTCTCATTAAATGCGCGATGCCACGAAGTTGTTGCGAAATGATGCATTTGATGAAAAGTTAGGAAACGGCATTGCTGGTAGGGTCGTCGCACGCGTTGATCGTTACGATTTGAAAATCGAGTTCAAGCGGCTCTAAATTATACGACGACGCGTTTTTGATTTGCGTTAAATAACGTACGGCGTTCGTTTGCCTTTCAAGTGTTGTGGTCGATTTTGTTTTGCGTCGGGCAATTGATAGACAAAAATCGAGTTGCTCGATTTTGTATTTATTTATTTATATCTGCAGGCTTCAGAAAATGTAGTCGATTCGGTGTGGAGATATGGTCGTTGCGTATGAAGCAGCGTCGTTGATCAACAACGTCGACATAATGTTAATTACTAATTTACATACTTCTATTAAGCATATCTGCTTAATGGTATAAATGTATCTATGCTAAACTTAAATTTAATAATTAAATACGAATCAATTACTGATACATTATTGTTAATAAATAAATAATGTATACGTGCATTCCATACTTACATATTAAAAGGAACACGAATTTACATTAATTTTAAATATAATAATTAATAGCAAATTTAATGAAGGCAATTACGCGAGAATTTAATATGTATCATTCAGGGACCATTTTATTCAAAATCAATTTTATATGGCATTCGTGCCGAACACCTTCATCTGCCCTGAAATAAAGGATAATCCGCACTGTAAACGACAAAGCGTATTAACAGCAAATATCAGTCGAAAGAATGGTTGCAAAAACACCCGTTAATTTATGTTACCGACTCGAAACATGTGTTTTTGTACCGTTAATTTCGTTACATAAAATTCGGTACGCCTGAAATAATGTCACAAAATAGTTTTAAAGTATTTGAGCGCTTCTCTGAACGAGATCCATCTGCATTGAACCAATTTCGAATCCCATTTTCAACGGTTGAAATTTTCATTCGCAAATTTTTCTCGATGCAATCATGCCATTAATGCGGAAAACAAGAAACGCGCAAAAATAGTAATGAAGCACGCTTGAAAAAATACACGTTCGTACGCTTTTGCAATGCTCATTTAGCATGTGGGATGTTTCACAAAAATGCTTCATTATTGTGTACTGGCATTTCGCGCCCAAAGTAATACTATTGCATTCATTCGTGCCCTTCATTTCGCAAATTAACATCCAGTATAAATTTGTACAGTTTTCAAACAGTTTTGGATGTTCTTGTTTTGTTTAATTATTGCGATCTACAATTGCGTGCGGTGGACGCGAATTCGCAAAGCGCAAAATGTTGTTTCCGAAAAAATTGATTGAAATTCATTTATTACATCACGGTTCGATCGAATCGAGCAACTTTTAAATCGTTTGCATGCGGTTGGCAAAATTAAATTTTCGGTGGCAAATTAGGTATTACGAGAATGCGGACGTAAATTAAATTTCTCGCGCAGACATTTTTCGATCGCAACCAATTATTTATTTGGCCTGACGTATAACGGCGAGGAGCATTGCTTTAGCATTGCAAATTATTATCATTGGTTGCAAAAAATTACGCGCAAATTTAACTATACTACAGTATCGAAATTACCGCGACCTCTCTCTTGTATTTCAAAATACTCTAGGCGTGCGCTATACGCAATCACAAAGCTCAATATTTTTCGATCGAAAATGTTGTCCATTTCACCGATACTCTTTTCGATGTAAAAAGTAATTTTTGCATGAAAACGTATGCAATATATATTTTGTACCAATATTATAGCTCTAATACGCTCGTCGACTACAAATGTTTATCAAAAGAAAGAAAGAATATATTATTAATCGATAAATTATAAATAAGAATTTCAGGAAAGGCGAATTAAAGTAGATCATTTTTTTAATATTTTAAAACACCTCCGTAAGGGATTAATTAACGTCGTTTATATTCATTTAGTGCATTATATATATTATATTATAAAATATTATTATTGTATTTGTATTATATTTCAAACTTGACGTGAGTGTATATATTTTTTAAATGCAGAACAGTACTAAACATATGTTTACAGAGATTAATTATAATCTATTTAAAATTTAAATCAGAATTTCGGGACGTATGTCTGGTATATTGTTTGTATAGTATGACTTGAAAACAACTTAACTTGGCTGAACCAAGTTTAAACTAGTCTAGATTTGTTCGTATACTCCTTTTTGTTATCTCATAAATCTAGGCTAGACAAATACGTAGGCAAAAACAAGATATTGTCTTATAAAATGCATTTATTATTAGTTTAGTTAATACAAAATTAAAAGTAATCTTTATATTTGCAAGAAATAGAGAAAATACATTATGTCATGCAACATTATAATTATATAAATCTTTTTAATATTATTAATTCATTTACTCATACATTAAATATGTTTTTCTTTCCCGCATTTTGTAATAATGTTTATAATTGTTTCGCATTATATATATTGCACATTTTTTGCTTATGTATATATACTTATCGCGTTGAAAATATGTAAAAAGATTTATAAATATATATAATATAAATAACGTAAGCTTGTTGTTATAATAATACAAAAATTAAACGGAGTTTATATTATTATAATTTTGAATTATAAAATAAATATTGACTTCATAATATACAAGTAAAAATGATGCCGAATTATTTAAATTGGAAAACGGCTGAATTATTTATTATATATATAGTTAGACAGCTTCAATTCAAATTATTTGAATTTCTATAATCTGTATTTATTCGTTCATTTAAGTAGAAAAAACGATTTATTATACTTTATTTACATGCATTATGAAAACTAACTATATATTGTATTTAATTTTTTTTTCTGAATCAATTAATATGTAATAAATATAATTGAAATAAAGATATTAAATTTAGCATCATTAAAATCTCAAGAATTATAGACGTTTGATATTCATACCATATTATATTATATACATTTTGACCACGCAGAAATATGACAACACCGAAAATTATTGACGAAATGGGGTTTGCAATATATTCTTTCTTCGTACTTTCGCGAATTTCTCTCTTTTAGAAAACTCACCCGAAAACTACGAAACTGCGGACCCTCAATTTCGTACTTTAGTTTTGTTAGATTTTAAAGAGGTGCGGGGGCAAATCCCCCACCCGCATTCCCACCAGGGACGTGACCGCAGCCAGTAGGGAGCCCTAAGGTGGGGTGTCGCCAAAATGATGGATGAGTGTGTTTATATATATGTTCAAGTAATTTAAGAAGAAATATTTATAGTTTATATTTATAGAATATAAAATTAATCGTATTAATAAAAATTAATATTAACTGTTGTAAAGAATTATAATTTCAAACGTTATTGATAACTTTAAAAGCAGCCTATAAAATTAGAAAGTTTTTCGTTGAATGCTAAATACTGATTGAGTTCAACTAGTAAATTTGGTGGATATTATTTCATGATTTGCAAATGATTTTCTTCGACTTTCAATTACGCAGACTTTTCATTGTTATCAACTTTTACGATTATATTAACTACATACATTTTGAACCATAATTCGTGGAATCGTAATTATTTTTATGGGTGATAAAACGTTGGTTCGTTCATAGCCAGCTGTAATGTGTGTGAACACATATCTTTCTAACAGTTTCGTTCGAAAATAGCCTTGATTACTTGAATTCCAAGCACCAAGACTAGGCATTACGTTTGCGCGGAATGACTCGTTAAATTCCATTGGTAATTTTCTCTATCGTCGTTCGACAACTTTGTATTATATACATGTTCTCACTTGTTGTAATCTCAGCTTGAGTTACATGCAGAATGCACGTTTAGTGTAACTGAAGTTCGTGTAATACGATTCCTTTTATGCATTTCGAATCTATACTAAAAACATGATTTGCATTTGCTCCTTGCTGAATAAATAAGGTGCGAGAACATGAATAAATATATTACATTGATATTATTTAACATTAATTGGATATATCATATTGCACATAGTTTAACGGAAATTTAGATGTTTTTGTATATTATATAAATAGCATACCGCACGCGTGAAAGAAAATTTACAAGAATTAGATTATAGAAGAATACTATTGCTGCGTATATTTTAACGATATAATAAAAACAACTTTTCGTGTAAATTTTATCCGATTTTATTGAATGTTGCTTCGAATATAATAGTGTTTAGAACCGTGTAGAAAACTATAATTTTCTTTTTGTTTTGTTTTATAATAAAATAATATTTCGTTTCGAACCATCAGTATATTTTTAACTTCGGAAATTTATAGTTTACAATTATTGAATATTCGCTGTAAAATAGCAGATTTTTATATCATTATATATCTATTATATTATTTTCAGACTTATTTTTTCAGATTCTTTTAATTTCATTTTTGAGATTTTTCCACAGAACACATAATTTAGGCAGTTTTTATGTGAAATATGAAATTGGTAAACATTTGATTAATTTTGGTAAACAATTGTTTAATTGGAAAAATTACTTTCACTATAAATAAATACGTTTTTTAATCTTTTCTTATATATATATATATATATGTCTATTTTATAATTGCCTGATTTTTAATCATAAAATTCTGGTATTTCTATAACAATAGCATGTTATTTATACACAGTATTACATTCTATACATAATTGTACACATGTCAACATTGTATTGATTACCACATTTTTTTTATAACCATTAACCTACATAATTTTAGTCACTGTAACTTCAATAAACTGCAAATAAATTTAATTTATTTCTGTAATAATAATATTAATACAAATATTTAATGCATCACATTTAATAAATATTTAAATTTAAATTTATTATTAGAAAAGTTTTATATTGAAAATAAACTGACAAGCACTATGTAAGGCTACTTTATAACATAAATAAAAAAGTATTTAATATTTTTTTTTTTAAATCGAACGTTATTTACGTATTTATTTTTGTGACGTTATATATTTGTATTACTATTTTAAACATCCAACACGTTCTTACAAATAAAATATATACTCATTTTTAGACAATTTATAATTATTGCCGCGTATTTGGTATATAAAAATACAAATATTTTATATATAAATAAAAGATAAACAATTCGCAGTTCACATATACATGCATCCTTCACTTTTAGAAAATGTTGTTTCAAAAGAAACGTCCATTTAGTCAAATAAAAGCTATAACTATTAACATTGGAAAAGTAGCATTACGTTGTACTTATGATATGATATTAATGTAATTCTCATTGATTATTTTTATTAATATCAATACTTAGTCGAATAATGAATCGACAATGAATGCACTGCATGTAATAAGTATACCAGAAAAATTGATAACATATGTACTTTTAAACATACAACGAACAAAGGTATCCCTTAAATTCAACATTTGTATATGTTAACCGATTGCACAATTGCACAATTTTTCACCATTCACAATTCAGTCTTGTAATTATTAATTGCACTCACATTTAATTATCCGTGTAAGACATTGCAATTATTCAATATCATCCCGACTATTATTCTAGAGCCTTGGTTAAAATCATTAAAGCGTAGTGGGCGGTGGTTAAAGTGGTCAACCTTACGATATGATTTTGGTATTATTGTCACATCCAAAGACACCGCGCGAGGAATAACGCTCGTATCAACATCCGTGGGACAACATGGGTCTTATCAATTAAACTGAAATTAGAGCGATAAGCGCATAACATTGGCTATCGCGTGGTTCGCAGGGCCGTATCTATAGCGTACACGGTGCCGTTGTTTCACGTAGGTGTGTGCCCGCGTGTAGGTGTGAGTGACGGGCCAGTAGTGCGAGTCGTGGCGGTGGTTATCCAGATAGCAGATAGTCAGGACGGTGGTCTCGTTTGCGGTTTGACCACCCTTGTGGCGCGCTACCCTAAACCACCCCTGACCACTGTACCGCACCATTCGTGGCTGCACCGTACGTGTGCAACGAGCGATAATGTCTTTACGAGCTCAACCAACCCTTCTCGCTAACATTCCGCTTTGCAAAGTGTCACGACTCTTCAATGATCGCATTCATTGACAAGCGTGTCGAACAATGAGCAACTTCAGACCAATTTCTTTGATTCGCAATAACGAATCCTCATAATAGTTTTAAGCATACGTCGCGTTAAACACCAATGTCAAGAAGATCGACGGCTAATAAAGGGTGCGTTCACCAAAAAAAATAAAAAAAAAAACAAAACAAATGTTTGATTTAACTTAAGTGTGGTTTATTTTTTCGATTTAAGTTAATTCTTAATATTTGAAATACGACTAACGCGCGCGAGAAGGAAATTCTTGCAAACAGAAATTAACTGTTTAAGTTGCAGGTGTCATTATAAATATGGAATACTTGTTTGGTTGTTTTTGGACTGAATTAATTTTTTCGTAAAAAGTCTATTCAATAGACAATTAAACTTAGAAAATTGCTGTTTATAACACTAATTTGGCGAAAATAAGACAAAATTTTAAAAACTACTGTTTATAATAGCACTACGCTAAAAATAGGAGGAAACTTTGGTAAGAAAAACTATATTTTACCATAAAAAACAGTAATTTTTAGATTTTTACTTTTAATATCATCAAATTAGTGTTATAAACAGCAATTTACTTAGTTTAATTTTGCTGAGTGTATGATGGCACTTACTAATGTTTATTTGATAAAATAAAATAGACACTTGGTTCAGAAATAAACAGTTGGATTGAGAAAAACATAAATTTAATTAAGATTGTTTAATATAAATTTAGAATATAATGGTAATGAAACATTATAATAATAGTAATATTAATAATATGTTCCGACGTTTTGATAACTTTGCTTTAAAGTATATTGTTTTTATATCGAACAAATGTTTTTACAAATTTATTTTCATTTTAAATTTTATTCTCATTTTTAATGATCAATTATACGATGGTACTTATAACCCAGTTATCGTAAAAATATTCTTTCCCATTAGCATAAGTAAATATAACGTTATAACGAATCGTAACTTGAAAATAAGTTGAAATTGTCGTTCGTTTGCAAAAATAGTTCGACAAAATTTTGTTAAATATTGTCGAATGTCACCGATTGATATTCTAATTTCTCTCATGCCGTACAAAACTTAAGCAAAATCATATTAGGACTTCATTAGCTTATCGCAGGAATTTCATCTTATTAACGCTCAAACTAGCAAATCGGATCTTACTGTTCACTTTAATTGGACACGATTGCACGGAAGTAGCTAAATAACTCAAATTTCATTCGTTGGTTTTATCTCATTGACGTTTAATCATGCGCCAATCTATCGTTCAAAGTAACACTACAATACAAAAATTCCATCAATCATATCTTTTTTCAAGATAAGTCACGAAAATATTCTGCGCGTATTAGGGTCAAAAAAACGTCATGCATAATTTATGGACTTGTTCACGAATGCGGCTTTATGTGTTAATTAGTTTTGGTATTATATTATTTGCGACGAATCGTATTATAATATTTGTTATGGGACCTTGGAAGATTAAACGAATGATGTTGCAAGTTGATTTTTATAGTTTTAATTTAAAAGCCAATTTGGTGTATATTTAATAAGATTAACAGTTGAAGCATAAAATCTACCCAGAAGTTAATATATAACTGTCGGTTTAATACTTTTATTAAATTTTAATTATTTATTATATTTGCTACGTTCGTATAATAATAATAATAATATTTTTTTTTCGCGATGTTCAGATTTGAATAATATACTGAACATTTTCGTATTTATTATGCCTGAACATAAAGGTAATGGAGTACTCTTGTTCTCTGCATCGACTAATAACTTGCGACTAAAAAAAGTAACTTTTTAATTAGCGCAACACGATAATAGAACCCGCGCAGGTTGTGGTAATTATAATTTGATCTTTGTCAAATATATCATATCGTTCATTCACCTAACCAAAAAGCAAAAAATCGAGGATGTAATCAGGCGACGCGCAATTCATCATCCAGTCAAATATCTCTCGACAAGTACATAATAAAAACACAAAATTGTATTCACCTTCGCGCGCGAGTATTTTGCCAATTCATAATTTGATTTCAGTGTCCAACAGTTTTCGCGACCCGATGACACTACAATTATTTGTTTGAATTGCGATAGGTGTTTTTCAACTGAGAAACATAAATTGTTCTCGCGAGAACATTTATTTACTTATTCATCGACTTTTGATCGAGCGCCAATAATTCGACAAAGTGACTGACAAATTGCAGATTCGAGTGCGCGATGGAATAAAGTTGAATGTTTCAAACTCATCCTCGTTCACTCGCGTATTAAGAATTTAGCCGTTTTGTGTTTCGTGTAATTATCTTGCATCCCCTCGTCAGCGGCAAAAAGTCCGAAAACGGCCTTAAGTAGAGTCCGCTCGGCCGAAATTCGGATAAATTTTTTGCCCCTCGCGCTGCGTTAATTATCCTCCTTATAGTTGTCTAATCTGCAGCGCGTTTAACCAAATTTCTTGGTTCGAAAGCGAACGTCCGTTGCGCGAGACAAACAGAAATGAAAAAGAAGAAGAAGAAGGAAAAAAAACGCGGCTAACCGTGGCACGGAGCTCGCTCATTAAACAAAACTGAAGTCTTCCGAGTCACGGAAAGCCTCTCGAGCAAGTTTGGGGGGTGGAGGGGGGAGCACGAATTCCGATCGCTTCAAAGCGGTTTCGAATGAAGTGGTTTCCGTTCGATAAAAAGGCGACAAAAAGCGTCGACTCTCGATTCGATATTGAAACGGCGTTTCATCTCCTGTCACTTCTGCCGGCGATCGGAATATATATCTGGCGGTGTGGTAGCCGGCTCTTATGTAGGTACGCGTTTGTACCGGAGTTACAACGAGATACACGAATACGGGAACGCGTGTTGCCGGATAAAGAGACGCCGGGGCCAGGATGACGACGCCGAGCGAGAAGGGAGTAACGAAAGCGGCACCAACACATACGGTAGTCGCAGATCGCCGGGGCAGACAAGGGCCCGAACGAGCGCGATGGAGGCCAGGCGAGCGTGGAATATAAAAGGAACAAGAGAGCGAATTCATATCTCGTACGGGGGATCTTGCTGCTGAGAGACTGACTGTTTTCGAGAGATTCGCGCACACACGAGCGCGCGCGTCTGTGTATGTCCGTGTGCGGATCGCCGTGTCGAGAGGGATAGAAAGGATGTTAACCAGACGGACGCGGGAGGGAGAAAGAGTCCGCGCGGATCGCCTCGGCTGCGCCAATGGCAGGCCGACGCGCGCCAATCGGCTGCGCCGGCGGACGGAGCGCGCCAACACCGCAGTCCTGGGATTTTGGTTGGCCTTGCGGAATTTTAGGTAATTCGGCGAATGGCGAGCTTTTGATTTTGCAACCATTGTTGACATCTTGAGGGATCTTCGCAAAAAGTGTTTCGCATACGCGCTCGTCCCGGATTGCTCCACTTCCTTTATTCCAATCGCTTTTGTAGGATCCGAGCGCGTTTGTAGGTCGAGGATCATTTATCCGTCGCTGGGAAAAGCAGTCTTGCACTTTTGTTCGATCGGCGCTTCTAATGCTGACAAATAATAATTCGACGGCTCGAGCAAAACCGCTTTAAAATGCTCGTTAAGGGCTGTTGTTTTTTCCTTCCTCCTTCTTTTCGTTATCTTCGGTGGCGCGTCTCGCTTCCTTTTCAACATACTTTATTGTGCCGCGAAATCAGAAGCTAGCTCAACAACCACCCAGGGTGACGAGCGCGCGTTCTCGCTTGTAGCGTTGCTTAATTTCGAAAAACGAGTGACCTCCGGAGCGATTTACTAATGCCGAGTTGTTTAAGCGATTCGTGAGCGAGATACCGAGTGAAAGATTGTTGTTCTGAATTTAGGGGCGGAAGAGCCCCGACTTACTCATTCTTTTTTCGCCATTATAAGTGACTGCCGGGCGATATTTATTTTGCGATAAAACGCAGCGCGTTTATCAACATAAATATCCGGGACAAGGGGAAGTGCACAATTAGGCTTCTCTAGTCGCTGCCTGCGAGTCGCTAGAATTATTTCGTTCACCTTGTAACAACTTTTTTTAATCAGTTTCTTGTACTCTGAAATTCCCGAGCTAATTATGTGAGCGATAATTATAAGCACTTCTTTCGTCAGTAAGACGGTTTTTAATTAGAGTGTCAGGAAATGACGGGTCTATTAAATTTACTCTTATTTTGAGTTGTCAATTTTGTGTTCCCAGAAAAGCATCAACGCCGCTTATTCGGAACAACTGAATTCTGCGTTGCTTATCGGGCTTTATTATTGCCAATTTGATCCACGTATTTAGTCGGCGCTTTATAAATCGTCGCAATTTGTTTAAAAACGGCTTATTCACAAATTAACTGTTCTTTAAGTAAACGGCGCTTATATATGTATGTGTATGTGTGTATATGTATTAAATTAATCACACTTATTTCTCACTAAACAAGAATATCAAACACACGCATTAGTCATTTTTACATCGTTATACTTGATTTGATTTTGTGTGAAATTAATAATAAAATCGACGTTCGTTAAGACTTTAATTATGCGATACACTAATATCTTATTAAACGATTATATATTTAATCCAATTAAGAATAAATGTTTCATTAATTATTTCAATCGAAAACAGTATATATATTTGATCGTTATAATGAAATGATCATTTTATAATCGCATAAATCTATATATTAACGTTATGTGAAAAGATATACATTTCTGTTTTACGCATAACATTCGTTAATTTACAATTTAAAACAAACAATAGGAAACGTCATAACTGTTTTTGAATTATATTTTATTTACCATGCTTGTACAATTATTCGAATTTAGATATAAATTTAATTTGATGTTTTCGATTTTATTTTAAATTTAACAATTCCGCATTTTTAAAATGTCAATAAAACATTGTTGAATTGATTTATAAACTTTATAAACTAATTACATGCAAATCATCTAAACGGATCGAGATTTTTGTCAGCGCTACTTATACTATCAATTGTTATTCAAAATAAATTCCGTTAGATTTAAAATTATTAATTATTTTGAAAAATAATAGATGCAGTTTTAAAATGCGCATATGTTTTTACGAGTCCAAATTTATGCCAGGGAAAGACTTGAATTTAAAAGCCATTTGCTTTTATGTTCACCAGATAGATAATTCTTTTTCATTATTATTTAAATAATTGGCAAATTTATTCCATAAAAAAATCGATCTCTCCTGGGGTACAAATTCAAAATGACCCGACGCTATTAGAGCATTCTTTTGTCTGCATTCTAGTGTGAACGCACATATAGTGCTTACGCACAAAAGCCGGGGTATATGAATGTGGATGGTTTAGTAGTTTTAGGTGTGCATGTGCGACTTGACAGGTGAACGAGCACGATGTATAAGTATGACTCCGGTTCTTTGCGAAGTGCCGCTTTACGCGCTAAAGCTGGCAAACTGGAGCAACGAACAACGGGGAGAGGATGAAAGAAAGAGCGTGGGGAACAAGGAATTCAAACTGCCGGGAGTGCAATCGCGGAAAATGCGCCATTGTTCGATTTCGTAATAAATTGTATTTGCACCGAGGATCAAACCGAGGTGATTACGAGAGTTCAATTCTATTTTCGATTGCGGTAAGATGATAGTGACGGTCTAGATGAATTCTCACATACAGCATGGTAATGATTTCAGCGAGTATTATTCATAATAAAAAGTCTTACACTTAATAAACATGTTATATATATACATATATTTATGTCTTAAGTTTATTACAAATTGAGTATATTTCATATATATAAAGACATAAAATAAAAACATTGGTCCAATTTTGAATCCAACTTTTGTGCAAGTATAATCTTGTCCTTTAAGATAATAACAAATGTAAATTTTGTGCTATTATTTTTTTATAAGTTATAACATTATTTTTATTATTTTGAATTTGAATTTAACTGTGTGAATTATTATAATATGCGGTAATAACTATTACTGGAAAGTATGTGTATAAATAAATGTATAATAATTTTCGTAAGCAGACACGTTATAGAATACTAAGATTAAACATATAAATATAAATATATGTTACGATAAATATACTTAGACAAACGATTATTATCTACTTTAGTACTTAACTCTGTTCTATATATATGAACATGTATACAATTTGTAATTTCTTCACTATATTTTTCACCAAATATCAAATATGCTTTATATATTATTAATAGTAAAAAAATATTGTTATTTTGTAATATTTAATAACGAATTGCTTCATATAATACAATTTAACTATATATAATTGCACAAATAAAATTCACAAATTTAGTTAAATATACCTATACATATATACGTTTCCCCTCTGTTGTAAACGAGGAATAGTACTATTTGAGCGCTTATATATATATATATATAGTTATACAGATATGCAAAAACTAATTTAGTCAAAAATTGAGCGGTAAAAGCCGCCTCCTTAAAAATCTAACAAAATTCAAGTACGAGAATCACACACTGAAAAAAGTCCTTTGTAATTTTACAACATGCATCATCAAAATTATACGTCTAAATGTATAGATAACAAAAGCCATGTAATGTTATAAATTATACAGTAAAATTTACACATATTCTGTAAAATTATAGAATGTTTTCTAAATATACAAGAACCATCAAAAGACATATTTAATCTCAAACAATTTTTGATATTGATTTGTCGACATCATTATGTTGTGTAACGTATGTAAAATAATAAACTTCCGAAGCAGTTTTTTTTCTTATTTTCTCATTGATGTAATAGCTCCCATTAAATATATGTCAAACATTTGATGCGTTCTAACAACATTCTCTTGTACCGGCAAGATTATACAGGCGGCATGTAAAAATACTTGTTTCGTATGTAATTTTTCATTTATTTCAATGTTAATTTTACAAAAGATTTTTTTCAGTGCAGAGGCCTAAGCATCGTATTTTATAGGTGTGTTCCGAAATGTAACATGTCTATATATTTCAAAACTATATATTCCCAAAGGCTATACATGCCCAAATAGGAAACAAGATGCATCTTCCGGTCCTTATCTGTATAGTTATATATGTATAAACGTATAAATTAAGTTTGAAATTATATATTTGCTTAAAAAATGTATTATAAATTTATATAATTTTAAGAAAAATGATATGTAATAAATTGATTAAATATCAAACTAATATAAAATCGGATTTAATTTTACATTAGTTATTTAATATAGTATAGTGAAAATTCAAATCATTTCAATATATATATTAATAAATATGATCTATTGTGACGAATAATTTTTTTTTATTTCTAAATGAATCAAATTATCCTTTCAGACAATTTAAGACAAATATAATTATGTGAAATAATCTCCATTTCATTCAATAATTAAATTTGTATAAAGAACATATGAAAAATATAATACCTGAACAATTATATATACAATATGTATTTTTATTATATGTATAATTATATATATACAGTTTTAAGTCCTATAATATTTAGGATAACATGAAAGATTTAAAACAGTTCTACAGAACTCAAAACGATATAATTAATTTGATATAATTAAAAATGTTATTTCTAATTATACATATATATATAACAAACAAAGCACAGGAAAACTAAAACAGACTGCATCATAGTTAGATTAATTTTTAATTAATACTGATGTTATAAAAATAATTTTTTTCAAATATTATCTTTATTATTATTATTGCATTCAGAAATTAAGATATTTATTAAAATATCTTTTATATAGATTTTGTTTGATTTGCACATTCGTTTTTATATATTGAATAATTATATTATTATTGTATATTGCACATTAGCTTTAATTGTGGAGTATCCTGAGTTAATAGAGAATTTGTATATAAAATTTCTACGTGGGTACTTTTCACTAATCAAAAATGAAAACTTATTTTATGTATTGCTTTGTCCAAATAATAGGATATAGATATTAATAAGTTATTGAATTAATGTATTCTATGTAGCAATTAATAAAAATTATTATTATTCTTTATTATATATATCTTATATTTAAAAATATTCTGCATATTATATTTTTTATATTTATATAATAAGATAATTGCACATGTATATAAAAGTTTACGCCAAAAACCTAAATAGAGGCCATCCTCTAATCCATTCCATAATGGATTAAAACATTGATATTGGATGATCTAGCTGTTGTTCGTTATTATATACTCTTAATTACTTTACAAATATTATTGATATCTTTTACTTAAAAGATAAGTTTCAATTAATAATAATGTATTTTTATATTTATATTAAAACTTTTATTTCAATTTATTATGCAATTTTTCTCAGGGACACAATGTTTAAATAAAAAAAAACTTTAATATTAATTTAATTTAAAAACATTTATATATTTAGGCAATATCACCTTTTTACTATACAATTGCAAGTCATAATTTTGTTCATTCGAATAAGATATATATATAGTATTTAAAGAGCAATAAAATTAATCTTACAAACGTATTATTTTTAAATATTAAATAGCATATTGTAAATACAAGCTGTTAAAATATTGAGTTACATCTAATGCAACTTCTATTTCAACACTGTACCAGATCGCTTTTTTGATCCTTATTTCCTCGATAACATTTTCCGGAAACGAACGATCATTTGACCAGTTTATTGGTTTTCTTTTTCTACCTTTGGGAATGAATAATGACCGGTTGAACGTTAACAAATTTATGCCCGCGCGTATTCCGTAGTCCGCAAAAAAGATATATTGACTCGCTAAATAAAAGCTTTAAGAACCTTTTAAGGAGCTCGCAAAAGCGTATTCGGCGTTGTAAAATTGCTCGGAAAAATCTCGTAAATGTTCATCTCGTTCTTAACCCACCATAACATCGAAACGACTTTAGCTCGTCCTCAATATTTTCCCTTTGGCCGAGCATTGACGAAACGATAAATCGCTTGTGCGAGGATGCGGTACGCGCATATCTCCGATCGCAAATTCGTCTCGTTTTCAAGCACGTTTTCATGAAAAGGCTCTGTCGACTGAAAGAAGAATGGATTTTGTGTTACGTTCCTCGTGATTGGAACAACAAGCGAGGAATCGGGTCGCGCAGCAACGCGAGCACTTCTTAACTAATCGATCATCGATTTTTAAATCGGATCCGACGGATATTGTTTGCTCGTAGCAACTGGCTTTCCTTTTTTACCCACACAAAGCTTGATTGAAAAGTGTTTGTACGCACTTTTGTCGTTTGTCTTCGAGTACAAAGCAATCCTAGACTCAACGAAAATTAATTGATAACCATTTTTTCGTCTTGTTTTTCATTTCAGTTTTTTCAACATCAAGTGTTCTAAATTAAAACCCTTTTTTTCGAATCTTTTTGTTCCCATTATTCCACATCCATATAAATAACTGGAGTGCAGTCTAAGAACCATAAAACTAAATTTGTTTGTAGATAATAATAAACCTTTTTATATTTAACTTAATAATACAGCGATGCAGTTGTTATACTATTTTCATAGAAAGTTAAACATTTATTTTACGATACAAAATTGGCAGAAAAATATTTAAGATACCGAATGAACTGCAAAAATAAGTGTGTTTGCTTAACGCAATAACATATTAATTAATAATATGGAGTGTGATACGTGTTTTCAGTGTATATTAAAGGTTTTGGTGTCATAAAAGATGAATATACTGTAAAAATCGACGGTAAAAAATGTCTTATTTCAAGATACGTTCGTAGAAACGACGTTAAAAGTGACTTATTATTATTATTATAGACTCTATTTACGTCTTTTTGATGAAAATGTCTAGATTTAAAACACTTGTGTTAGTAGAGTAGTATATGTACAGAAATAAAACGTTTTATAGAAACTTGGGATTGCAGTGGATACATAAATTATTATTCACTTATAAAAAGTATGTTTTAAATTCTTTTGACTAAATTTATAATATCATGAATGACCAATTAAATGAATAACTCTGAAAGTAAAAGAATAAAAGTAAAATAAAAGTTAAGCAGTACATTTCGCTATATTTTACAAGAAATAAAATATATCCAAGTTAATTATTAGATCACTTAATTATAAATCAATTTAAACGTAAAAAAATAATAACAAATGCAAACATTCAGCTGCGTATTTCAAGTGTAAAATGTACAAGTTCATTTTGTGTGGAAAATAATACTCGAAGGGATTACATAAAAAGGATTTTCTTACTGTAATATAATTTCTTTTAGATTATGAAAGACGATGAAAACGTTTTAGACTATCTTATCATAAGCTTATTCTTTATGCTAAAATATACTCATAATTTTAAAAAGTTAAAATTTAAATAATTCAAAACAAATCGTAAAAATGTGAATAAATATTAATATATAAACGCATTTATTCTCCCCGAATGCTGAAATTTTTATTAAGCATTAAATAATTGCATGCATTTCAACTTTTCTTTGATATACGATAATATCCATATTCTTTTGTGTAATTATCTCACTTATACATATATTCTTGTTCTATATCAATAACTTATAAACTATAAAAAAACTTACATCTATAATCTATTTCGTCTAAAACCGAACAAACGTGTAATTAATTACACATCTAAAGCAACTATTTCATATCGTATTTTTATTTGACAATTATCTCGAATTACAAACAAAGAATAAAGTTCCAAATTGTTATCCTTATCTTCAACATTGGACATTCGAGTAGAGCAAATTTTAATAGGGCATGAATAATCTAAAAAAATTGAATTAGGTTAAGAAAGTCCTACGTATTTTCTTACGTGTTGTACTTAGTGAAATGTCAAAGTAAGTGGTAAAACTTTGACGCAGTTTTGTAGTTGAACAACTAGCATCAAATCTTAACTTCTTCGCCACTTCCAACGATAATTACTCGGTCGAGTAGAAGTTGGTCGATTTTATCACACAAGTTCTCATTGATCCTGTCGCGGCAACCTAACTCGATTGCGCGACTTCAAATCCTTTCCTACTATTTACTTCATGTCATGTTTCATGTTGCCGCAACTTTAAAAATAAAGCACGCTTTTCTCGCGTTTATTCGTTTTTGGGTTTCACGCTTTGCAACTGCCCGGTCAAAGCATCATTTGTTTCGATTCGAACACGTTTTGCATTTACGAGCGGAAAATTCTTGGTGGCTGTTTTTTTTTGTGATACTCATCGTTCGCTGAAGGAAACAACACTGAGTAATAGTTTTTGTTGAGACATTATATTGTCTTATGTGTACAAGTACGATGTACCGCTCGGAGGGGGGTCGTTTGGCAAAATTTCACGCCGCGCAGCAAGCTTAAAGCTATAACTTGGAAAGGAATACAACTTTTGTTCGAGCTATTACAGGGAATGATCTCCATGAATGGCATATTTCCTAGCAAAGAAGAAAATTTGTTTCGTGTCTTCTGGTTCTTTGAGCAAAAACATTTTTAGTGAATGGAATTCAAGAGTACAAATGATTGCTTAAGAAGATATTGGTTTTTAAACGCACCCCCCACGTTGTATTCAGCATCGTTTCAACATTACACGCAAGATTAAGAGATGCCCGAGTAATTATGAGACTAATATTATGGCAAGTGTAAATTATAGTTTTTTGTAAAATTATTAATAAGGATTACGGAGTGAAAAATTTGTTTTTGCCGTCAATTTTTTAACGGAGTATATTTCTTTTATGAAGCACGAAATCATTAGGATTTTTAAATGCTGTTTTCGTATGTATCTTATTTGTACACTGAAAAAAATAATATTACAAATTTTACTAAACTAGATAGTAATAGTAATTAAAGTGAGCAAAAATGGAAATAAACATTAGACAATATCATGGTATTTACCAATTATTTGGGAATATTTGACATATTTTTAAAATGTTCTAAGCGTAATTTATCGTATTATTTACATGTTTGCCTATTTTTCATACTTTTATTATCTAGTTTGGTCAAATTTGTAAGATTATTCTTTTCAGTGTATTAATTTATAATATAAAATTTATAAAAGTTAATTCGAATTTTCGCATGTTTCGTAGTAGAGAAATATTTAAAATCTTTTTAAAATTTAAAAAGGAACTTTTAAATACGTATATTATCACAACGTAAGGTAAAATTATATAATATTAACAGCTGTTAATAATTTGAAAATAATTCACTGCTAAAACTAATGTTTCATTTTAAAACGTTTTGTAGCGTTTTCTGTAGCTACTTTTAAAACATAAATTGGTGTTTATAGGTAAACGTAAATAACCACTATTAAACAGAAGTATTTTCTATTGG
>JABFQC010000477.1:0-27146 GCA_022817085.1 Psilanteris sp. ZL-2020
AAAGTGATATATTCCAAGAAAATACATATACTCCACAATTAGTCTAATAACATTTTATAGTTACATCAAAATAAAATTATTTGGTTTCGAAATATATGTGTCCATAAACCATGTAATCGCATTCTATTTATGCGACTTTGAATCACCTTTGCTTAATTATCAATATAATATTAATTCGATAATAATAATAGATCTCATCATTTTTTTATCAAGAAAAGCTTTCGTTTAAAAAAATATGTCAACATATTTGAATTAAATATAAACGAGATATTTTGTTTATAGATAAATATTTATGTATTATTAATGAATACACTTATTTATTTTATCAAGTTTGCTATGTAATTACGTTTGAATTTTATAAAAATAAAAAAATATATATTTGTAAATGAATGTTTCATTATCGAAAATTAAAACAATAATATTAATGATGTTTGATTTTAGAACGGTTTTAATATTTTATATAATATACTATATAGTGAATAATAATTCAATTGTGTGCGAAATTTTTGCAGTAACATAAATATTTAAAATATGAATATATACTTTAAAGATGAAATATTCTTTAAGAGCATGTAATCTTGCAATTATGAATATTAATCTGAACTGCACAATTTATAAAATAAACGAAATTATACATAAGATATATGTAAATCAATAAAAGAACAAAAACAAGTAACTTAAAATCCTTATAACTGCGTGAATAAGCCCGTCTGCGTATGCTCGTTACGTTGCGAATGTGCGGTCAACAGATTTATTATCCCTCAAGTTTACCCCCCCTTCCACTTTAAATACTTTGGTTTGTTCCATCTTTCTTTGTGTAATGACTATCTGCTTTCAAACTTTCAACCCAAATGTACGATCCAAAGTTCAAACACATCGGATAAAATATTTCGCTTTCGTGAAATGCAAAAATTGTAATACGTAAACAATATGATTCGCATAACCCGATGAATAACTTTTGCAAATTAAATCAATTCGTCGTAATAAACTTAGATTCAATAAGTGTTAAATTTTTATGTAATGTACTTTTTATGTAAATCTATAATGATACGTGAAATTCTTATAATTACTACGGTAGTTCGCGTCTATTAAAATTAGAATTTAATAATGAAATAAAAAAACGTTCGAACTATTTGATTACACCCAAAAATTGTCATTAAAGTTTAGAAGATACGTGAGAAATAATTATCTAATATGCATTACATATTGTGCAAGGAATAGAATTTCTTAGGTTTGCAGAAATGATCTTCGTGTAAAATTCACTTGCCGGTTACTGAGGCAAAGCGACATCAAAAGAAGCCAAACCGCGAGCATAATTCCCAGAGTTTCCGTGGCAAGTTTCAGAATGTTAAGTGACCGGTGAGCTAACTTCTCTGGGATGGAATGGCAAAGTCTTCGGGTCGAAAGGTCAACGAGTATGAAATTTCAATGAAGCTAACGCCCAGTCAACTCTGGTATGGCCGAAGCAAATTCAGCGAAAATTAAATGCTTCGAGACAAAAATAACGAGCAACGAGCTACAGGATGGTTTGATTACATCGTGAATTCTCTTTGTCATCTAGCATAAGAAACATGAAGTAACTTTTTAAAAACTTCGTATATTCCGGGTGATTCAACAACGAGAATATAGTAACGCGAAACTATATATAATTTAATTCAATTGTTTTATAGTAAGTTAAAAATATAAAGCAGATGAGAAAATGTAATTTAAATAATTATCTTTATGCCGTTAATATAATGATCACAAAAAGTATTTCAAAAATAAGTATCACGTACGGTTAAAGAACATGCCTATGATCTCACTGACATGAAACAAACAGTAGCAAACATTCTTATTTCCTATAAAGTCTGCAACCCCGTTACTCTGTTCATGGATTGTTTTTCTTATTTTATGTCTTAGTTCTTCAGTCAATGCATAGTTGGGAGACTGTACAAGTACATTCTAGGTCAGAGACGATGGGTCAAAAGTCGGTAGCTCAAACGTTTGTCGTCGGAACTACTCCCTTATGCCTTGAGAAGGTGAAGCACCCTGAATACGAAACGTAGTAGGAAAACATTTTTGTTGTCCAACTTAAATATTCAAGACTCTTGACAGCACAATGATACGCAGTCCTTCAGTGTTTCTCTTTTTTCAACTTTTTCGACAGTCATCAAGTTTTAGTTACAAACTCCGTACAGCGAGTCTCGTGATAATGAAAATTGCGCGCGAAACAAACTTTCTCATTATGCTATAGACTAAATCACAGTTAATTCAAATAGCATTCGTGAATTTCGGCTAATTCTAAAGACTTGGTGAAAAATTAAATTGCAAGTGAACATCATTCGGGTGCATCAAAACGCATTAAACTAGAACATAATACTGATAAAAGCTTTTTACCTAAGTCACTGAAATACGGATTGCGGCAAAGGAAATGTAATAAGCGATTTGAACTACAGACTTCAAATGAACGGAATCCCTTTGACTTTCAGGAAGTAGTCGTGACTGTCGAATCAATTTTAGTCAGCGGGAAAACTGGATCGCCAACGTTTAGGTTTGCCAGTTGAATACGTCAAGATAGAATGCAGCGTTGAACAAAGGGCGTCAAAGGGAAGAGGCGTTCGTACAATAATATGCGCACGATACATGCGCTTCTATATACGAATAGCGTATTCCTGCATATACGCGCTAGTCAACAGACAGACATCCGACAGGCGGACCGATGATGGTATTCATGGAATCTGATGCAACATGTGAAACGATCCTAGGAAACAGCATCCTTTCCGGGTCCTTTCTTCGTTTTGTACAATACGATACATAAAGCGATCTATTTGACCAATTCCAGTAGATTGTGTGCCGTGCAAAGGGCCATGCCAATGAGCTACGTGGTTACCTCACAATAGACGAAAGTGAGAGAGTAAGAAATAGGCCGCGAGTGAGATCAACTCCTTTGAATATAACCTCAATAGCTACCGGTCCGCTGCTTATTCGCAAATTTAACTTAGCCGAAGATCGAGCCTCGCAATTTCTACGATTACCCGTAAGACTTTATGCCAATTACAACTCATTTTTTTCTTCCAATTCATTTCAATAATAACTTTTCCTAGCCCCTGCACGGTGGAATAAAATTTAATCATTAGAATGTCGATAGAATAATATTATTCATTTTAAAAATTGACCAGATGTGTTTCGAATATGTTATTATATGATGAGTATATTTTTTTGTCATTTTTTAAGTTTTTGTTTTAAATACTGTAAATATATATTATTTATATCATTTTTTCGAGGAAACATATAATAACACATATATTTACACACACATAGTATAATCTATGTGTCAAAAGATAGTTACTAAAAACATTGTGCAATATTACTGAATTAAAATTTTATATACTTAAATTGTTGGATCAAAATAATAGCCAAATGTTTGTATAATATCATAATTGTATATAAAAAATTTCTTTGAATGTTATCCTTTAAATTATAATTTCATTTAATTAAATTTTCCATTCAGTAAATTGTAAGTTTCTTGTTGCCAACAAACTTCGTTTATCTTATCATAACAATTATTTATTATATCGTGTATTAAAGTTCATGATTTAATAACGGAATAAGAGTTTTTCTACATCCTATAAATGTTCAATTTGACCACCCTGCAAATCGTTTTATTATCAAAGTATACAATGGTTTAATTATAGTTACAGTGTAATACAGAGGAGACGAGAAAAGAATGACTATTATCCGATGTGTACGTGCATAATATTTATCTATTATAAGCTTATTTTTTTTAAAAACGGTCATTCGGTCATAATAAAAGCCGAATAAAACATGTTACTTTATGCGTCTGAATGCAAAGGTAATATATTTTCTCAATGTGAATGTGAAATTCTATGTAGCTTGTGCATTGTTATTTTAATTCTCTATTGTTCGACTCGGAAAACTATTGGGCTTCGCATCCGTTATTCAAGTCATTTTTAATGATTTAATCTGTCTTATCAAATTAAGGTAATTCGAGCGAGTTTTATGAAAAAAATAAACGAAACTAAGCGTTGTTTAATTATAGATCATTCCATATCGATTGCTATTATACATATATATATATATTATATATATATATGTATCAATTTAACTTGGATCAAGGTATCGAGATAATACCTTGCAAACTAGTCGTGACATAAGTTTCACGACATACTAACTGGCAACTTAGTCATGACAATTTTATAATGATAAGAACTTATAGAGTTAGTGTTGCAAAATTTGATAAGAAGTTTTCAAACCAAAAGGAATGATCCAAGTTACGAATAATGTCGTGGTCACTCAAAACTCATGATTTGGTCATCGATTAAAATAAAAGAACCGAAGAAAAAATAGTAAGATTGAAAGGAAAACTGTTATAAAGAAAACCTTATTCCCTTGATATTTAACGAGGACCGATTTTACGCACGGTAAACTCAGCTACTATATAATGCACATAAAAGCCAGTCTGCGCAAAGTCCGATCGATACACCTTGTCTCGTAAATCTGGAAAAACCTATATGAGAATGATTCTTTATGAAGAAATATGTTAAACTGCGTTAGAAATATTTTACATAGACAGATATTTCTTTATTGGGTAGAAAATAGGATTTTTTTATTGAAAAAGAAACCCCAGAAGACTCATCTTTAACTGATCCAAACGAAACTCTTCAAGGTCAAGTCTAGGTTTCTATTTAGTATATAAGGAGTACTATAATATATATTATAATAATTTATTACATTATTTTATGGGCAAAAGCTCGCTTCCAAGGAGTAATTTTTATAATTTATCGTGATAATCATATGAAACAAGCAAATTTTATATTTGAAATTGATGTACGAGTTTATTAAAGATCAATTACATGCGGTATCTTGAGAAATATATTAATATTTAATAACAAATAGAATACAGTGCGATATTAATTAGCAGGTCAAATTAAAATGATCAAATATAAACTTACTTAACGTACGAAAGCTTGCTTTCATTGTTGATTTAATATAAATCGAGTAACGGTGGGGGTGCTAATGTTAATTTAAGTAATCGAAATGTCACAGGATTGAAATATTGCCTGGTGTTAAAATGAAAAGTTGCGTAACATATAGTTAGTATTTGACTTTATTAACGCTTTATTGAACTCCGCGCTATATAGTGCAGTTAGCAAGAGTGATATCAGGACTATATTTCATACGAATTATTGGCCGACGAAAATGCTGACTTTGGCGATCTAATCGCTTCCTGTATTTATTGCACAACGTATCTTTTCCAATCTTGTTCTCCTTCTCTAACACATAATATCTCTCTTGATTATTATCTGTACTTTTTGCTGAAAAATACAAATATGTATTCATACAATTGCATGAACACGTACGGTTGTATAAATTTATAACGGAATATATTAGATGACTTATAATATTTACGCTAATAATTCAAGGTTGGTAGTTCACAATGATTTATTTAGATTGAAATGGTTGCAATCTGGTACATAGATTATCAACTTTGACACAATTTAACATTGAATTAACATTAGTATACAAATATCGATAACGGACAGTTAAATCATATTGAAGACACGTATTACTATGTTATATTTTACTAACAATAAATGAATACCCTTCACAAATATTGGCTATGAAAAATGTTTTAAAAATATGTAGCTTTGAATTCTCTAAGGTCGAAAGTGACTTTAGATAAATATTAAATTCACTTTTGTTGTCAGTTTCATTTGTCAATGTTGCTATTATTGCGTCAATATTGGAACCAAGTATACTTACGGAAGTAGAAAATCAAACTGATCTGAAGTCAAGCTCGAACATCCTTATTCCACGTGCAAGTATGGCGTCTAATTTAATTTAATATAATTTGTGAAATTCATGCAGAATTTCCCAGGTTAACATTAAATGTGAATTTAACCGCCGCCTGTGTGTAAAAACTGGTGTAAACAGAAACAGGATTGCCTTACGTAAAACATACTAGTTCCTTGTTGGGCAAATAATAAGCTGTATATAGGTTTGATTTTTACGCCGGAATGAACGTTTATTAAAATTTTACGTTATTTTTTAAGTGTTGTTTTAATTACTGCTCGTAAATCACAAATACTATATAAATTTAAATAATATTATGTTGACACGCTAATAGAAATGTAAAGATTGTTACTTTACTGTTGGTAAAAGTAATCGTTGTATCAATATTAGCATTTAATATCCAATTGATGTAAGTAATTATCATTGAGTTGACATTTGTGTTGAGCATTCGGGTAGAATTTCATGCCAATATTTAACCAACGGTCGATCGACTCTGTTAATCAATGGTGTAAGTACGGTATATAACAAATAAAAAAAAATAAAATTCTACTATTTGAATAACTAAGTTAGCATTGTCCTTACTAATATTTGATCCTTTGATTTTACGACTATAACAGTTATTTTTTATATTTGATATTTCCGTAAATGAATTACATTTTTTGTAATAAATAATGTATCTATATATATTAATATAAATTAATATAAATGATTAAAAAATGATTTGAGTTTCTTGAAAAACAGACTATTATAAAACAAAATTATGATTTTATTTAATAATAATAAAAAGCGTGGTAATCGGTATCAGCGAAATTTATTGTTATTATCCAAATAAAATAAGGCACTCTGGAATAATCGAAAAAACTGATGGAATGATGTTCTTCAATGAGTAATAATTAAAAATCTGTTAATTAATCTATGCTAAGAACGATATAACGATTCACTTAATAGTAGTTTTTCAATATCAGTAGAAAAATTCGACGAGACATAATATTATAGCTATCATGTCAATCGAGGACTACGTACTCGAACAAATTTCAAAGATATATGAAAATTGATTATCCAGCTAATGGCACGGAAGGGCAATATAAATTTCGATCTATCCGCTGCAGTACCATCAAGTACGTTGACTACTCGTCGTTTTCATACGCTCTTCTCTGCTTTCCATTATTTTCCAAATTTTTATCATAATCGTCATAAATTCACACTTATGTGCGCTAAGTAATTGTTAGTATACAGACATATTCAAACTATTGATTAAATTTATGTTTTTTCAAAAAAACAATTATCAATCTCCGTTCTCATTTTAAATACGACTCTTATATAAAATAGTAATAATAATAATAATAATAATAATAATAATTTCACGGAAATTGCACAAATAAATACAAATTCTCTTATTTAACACCATCATATTAATGCATTTTTTTTGAAAATTGATATCATTATAGAAGTTTTGAGTACATTATAAACTGTTAGTGCGAATTTCTGTGAATACAATTAAAATCTAAGAAACATATAGGAAATAAGCTCGTGGTTACAAACAGAATTTGATCTGCAGGTGAAAGACATTATTACCTTCGAAATTGAAACCTAAACACATTTACACTACAGGCTGTTAAACAATGTACATCAAAAGTGCCAATGCTTCGCGTAACAATTGTACCTAAAAGTGATTTTGAGGTTAGCCGCGTTAAAGCGTGGTACAGTGAAAAGCTTCGATGCACCTAGCATTGTGATTGTTCCGTTCTATGTTCAGGTTCACGTATTTTCACGTAACCCCTTTCGATCCATCTCTCGTCTAGGTGTCTATTTCACTCTGTCAGTCTATTTGTCTCCGTCACTCTCGCTTGTTCACTTACCACAATAGCATACAATCGAAAAGTGTAGAGAGCGAATACTCTGACACCTATGTGTCGTTCGTTCAATCAGTATCTGAAACTGTACACATGCATCGAGACGCCTCGTCGCGGTTGCTCTGCAACTTGATACACGCTAATAGGATATGCTGCAATAAACTTTAACCGACAAAAGTGTTCATTAAGTGTTTAAATTGAAAGGTTACAATGTGACGTTATATTCGAATAAGAAATTATCCACGGAATAAGAATTACCCTAGAATTGCATAATGAACTTTATTGAAGCGCCGAAAAAGCCACCACGTTTGTTAAACGCAATGTTTCATATCAATTATATATCGGTTTGTTAAACTTTTAAATCGTGCTTTACATTCAGAAGTGTAGCTGTAAATGCTCGGACGAGACACGCGGGCAACAAATTATTGTAATGATTTAAAACTCGTTGCCAACCGAAGTATAGAGATCTTATTTTTTTAATGTATTAAATTTTATGCTTCAACGCGTCTAATAGAACTTTTCCAAGATTTATATTTATAATGAAATTCAGCATCAATAGTCGGAATAGGCTGTTTTTTATCATCTATCTAGCTCCGTCTAGTCTCTTAGGATTCTAAAGATACGTAAACGCCAAAGGCCTTGGACGGTGGCTTGGATCTTAATCCCCCGTACGTTCTTTTAAAAAAAGATGGAGGAACAAGATGAAAAGAGTTTAAAAGCGAAAAAGAGTGGCGGGGAAAAAAGTGGCCACCCTTCCGGCGACTTGCAAGACCTTCCGCGGTAGAATGAATCGTGTGCAGTGTTTCCTAGGGCAGTCATTTTTCCGCGTAGGCTTGGATTAAAAATCTATTATTAAAGAGTAACGTCGCCTCAGGGGGCGGGCGCGCTGCTGGATGGGCACTCTCTAAATTGTACTAGCCGAAGAAGCCTCGTATATTTTGCACCCTCGCTACTGTATCGAACATTTTCCTGGGGTACTTCCGACGTCGTGCACACTCGAGAAAATACGCCACTACTTGCATTATGCATCGACATATATAGCTATGCATTTCTATCTTGATGCAAAAATACAAATTCGTTTGTTTCTTGCAAATAAGAATAGGAGCATATCAATAATCTCACTAATTCTTGTATGTCGTGCAGAGAACATTTCGTTTGACATTATTATTATTATCCAGACCATTTGTTGACTGACATTTACTATTTATTCTCATATTTCATGATACTACAAACATTAATTAAGTTTTTTAATTTATATCACGATAATTAGATATTTCGTTTTAATTAACAATTTAAATGTATTTGCGTTATATTAAATTAATACAATAGCTATAAAAATATTAGGTTTGAAATTGACAATTAAGGAAATCTTTTATCATGTTATTTTTAAAGTTATATATTTTAAATCTTTATGGTGATGTTATTTTGGAAAATTAAATAAATTGATTAAATATATCGATATTGTTTTTTTATTATTCTTATTATTTCTTTCTCTTGGACTAATGTCAGCCTAAAAAATCTATATTTCGTTAACAAATACTAAATCGTAAACTGATATTTTTAATTAAGTTTAGTTTAGGAAAATATTTTTGGCGAATGAATCATTTGGACATTTTTCTCTATTAAGATGATGTTTATAAATGTATGAATTAAAGTGTTACAACTTGTTTTCTAATATTATATTGAAAACGCAGCTTTAGTTTCAATTAGTTACTTGATTTATTGTTCAAAGAACAAAACTAAGGTTTTTGATTTATAATATATTCAATTACATTTATTATTTTTATTTAAATCTTTTAATGTATTGATATTTTTGGATAATTTTCAATGAGATAAATATTGAAATCACCTTGTCAATTGATTCAAAAATGTTTACACACCAAAACATGAATTACCATAAATGCTGTGAAAATTGTAGATCGACGAAACTTTTCAGAACTGCTCGGTTCAGTTAGACTGAAAACGACAAGTTATTGCCTTATTATCATCGAGTTATCGTCTCTAGAGAACAGAAGAGAGAAAACTCGACAATACTATTGTATAACCATTGCACATTGTATACACCCACAAATATACCAATATTAGATATGACGTAAAAGATGCAAAATACTCTCCATATCGTTTTATTCATCACAATCCTAATTTTATAATATACTGTAATAATAAGAATAAAAGGGACACTTCTTTATATACCGCATGCTTAGTTATTTTTGTCATGTTATGTATAAAACTTAAAAAATATGATACTTAAATATATTTGTAAAAATAAGAATACAATGCAATGTAACATGTAATGTAAATTGTCATGTAAAAATTGACATATTCTTTGTGTATACAAATCATATAATCACAAACTAACTGGATCAAGAGGTAACAATAAATTTTATATGCATTTAATAATGTTACTTATATTAATAAGAAACAAAATTTATCATTACACTGTAAAAAAAATTCTTTGGAGCTATTTGGAATACTTATAAGTATTATTCTTTTAAAAGTATTTACAACGTTCCATTCAGATGCATACAAATATTAATGTCAGAAAACATTTTAATGCAAACATACTTAAAAAAATATTTTATAATTTTCGTGAATTAAGTCCTATAGATAATATGAAAGTAAGATTCAAATGGTATTAATTATGGTTAAACAAATTTTACATAAGGATAACATTCGCGTGTTAAACAAAAAGAAACATCATAAATTTACACGAAAAGCTGTCATTTTTATTAAAGCATTATATAAAATTTTGAAAAGGAAAATTGAAAAAATGCCTATTAAACAACTATTTGTTCATGACATTCATTTCTCATAAAACTAACAGCAGTCGTAATTTACGAAAAATCCCGTTAAATTCAATTTGGTTGGCATCAAAATTTAGATGCAGTATCATTCATTATTTAGCGCAACAAAGGTTTTGCAAAGTCACCAAAACCATTATCCGGATCAACGCGATAATTGAACTGTCCTACATTTCGCGCATTCGGTGATTGGCATAACGATTCAATTTTTTCACCAGCGAATATGAATAGTGAGCATAACGATCGTAAACTTATTCAACAACATACTGACTACGGCAAGCAAAATGATATTATATTAGTTCAAAATAAAATCGTTTACGTATAATGTGTAAATCCAGCGAAACTGAAATTTTATATAAAATTGGATCCGTTAATATAACCAAACATCCCGATTTTAGGATAATGGATCAATTGCCAAAGAAGGAAACAATGTATAAGAAAAATTGTGAATATTTCGGGCTCACATTGTTCACGGACTTTACGGATAACTTTTCGACTGTTGAATGTACTTATATAAACAACATTCCGTTTTCTCTTCAAAGTGTTAGTATATGTATAGAAGTGTACGCGTGTATACATTGTTCGAACGGACTCGTAATATACCATTACTCTCGTAGACAACCACCAGAAGAATAAGTCACTCGTAGGTATCAGCCCGAAAAAGACCGTACAAGATAACGCCTAGCGCGTGACCAGACTATGTCCTCTAACAGTATCTTGGCTAATCGATTTTTTCTACAACTACTTTACTATACTATATATATTCACGAAATGTATTGTTTTTCAACTGTCAATTTGTACCAAAATTGAAACAGATTTTCGTCTTACGAGAACAAATAATATTCAATTAAACATATAAACAATTAATTATTTTACTCATTGATTTGACACTGATAATCATTTTGTTCGAGACAAATTAATTAAGTTATTTATTCTGATATAGGTGAGATAGATTCAGCTCTTATTTTAATTTACTAATTATAACTTGTCTGTATTCATGCTATTTGTAAATCAATATAAATATATATATTCGAAACCCAGTTATATATAAAAATTAAAAGTATTTTTTGCTATCAGTATCTTTTCAACATCCAATTAACAACATTTAAATGTTGTTATTTACATGAACAATTCAACTACTCTCATAATATATTACATTTTTCAAAGACGGAAAATAGTTGACAAATAAATAAAAATTAACAATTGTCAGCCAGCCAATTAACATTTTTTACATTCAGTATCCGAAATTAACTGATTCTCATAATTTGATAGTTGACACTAATCTACCCATGGGGTCGCCTTGGGATTGGTGCTGAGAGTAGTGTATTTGGCCTGTCTATTACTCAAGTACTGCGCCACGGGACATTAGGATACTATTGGTACATTATCAGCAAGCATTAATACCAACTCAAGCTGCATTACACTATCGTATATCACGCTAAGATAATTACAAGGTAAAATATCGGCCGACAAAGTAGTACAATTGACTACAGTATTGCATAAATAGAGACTTATTTTATCTTTTAAATTAAAGACTTTTTGCCTTTTTTCCGTCTGTTTCATCGTTTATTTTTATTAGCAGGGAAATCTACTGATATCCAAAGTTAATTCTAACAAATCACTAAAAAATACATGTTAACATTAATCACATCATAAGAGATTTGAACCTATCAAAATGATAGTACGTCGACATTGACGTGGTAATAAATCATAATATCAAATTTACGATAAACAGAGCAGTTCTTGTTCGAATCATTAAATATTCGACGTGCGAAAATTAAAGATGAAATAAATAACGACACATATTAGATGGAACAGGTATAAAAGGATTTCGTTGTGAAACAGAGAGGAACAGAATTGATAGAGCACATATTTGAGTATGGATCACAGAGAATAATCCTACGAATTAGCTCCTCAGATTCACGCTATAGAATGGTCGTCTTCCTACCGTATCATCCACAGCTAATTCCCTTTTCTCGTTCCATGTAACTATGAAAGTTGAGGATATATTTGATGATGAATGTTTCCAAATAATGTTTCCAACAATAACTATTATAATTTTTTCAATGAAATTATGTTTTGGAATGTTAATTCATGTTTGTAATATAGTTGTAAAATTGTTAATTGACTAAGAATTATTCTTTAATTATAATAATATTAAATGGCATCCTTACAGATTAAACCTGTTGATATTTTGTATATTCGAAACAAAATACGTGCTTATTATAAAGTTATAAGTTCAAAAAAAGTTAATATCATCACATAAAAACAGCTGATCGATTCATTTAATTTGATTTATAAGGAAACGCGGAAGTCTGCAAGTAAGATTTGTACTGAGATAAAAACAGGCAAAGCATTCAAACGAAGTTCCCAGCACGCTGATAGAAGTCTATTCTTCTGATTCACGAATTTACGAGCTCTATGCTTCTTTTTCAAAATTATACTTTGATAATATTTTGGCCGAAGAGTTATTTTATAAAAATCGTTAAAAATAAAACTATTTCTAGAACGAATAAAATTTATACCGAACATAATTGTACCGGGTAGATTTAGGTTAACTGTGGCGGAAATCGATTTCTTCAGCACCTAATTAGATTTAAATGCAAACTTTTAGGTCTTGCATTTCATTGATTCAAACAAAACTTTACACATTCTTCTGGGGCATGTGCTTATAGATTATTTTCGAAAGACATAGATTGCATTTACTAAAATGTTCTTAACGGAAGATGCCACTTAGTCCTAAGCTATCTCAAACACCAAAGTCTACGTAAAATATAGATTCGTGCATTTGAGTTTTGCAGGTCAAATTCATATTTTATAACTTTCGATCGCGTCCCCTGATGAGAATCCGGATAGGTTTCTTGGATGATGATGGATATGTATATACATAGTTGATATTTGTCACAGTTGCAGAGCAGGATTAAAATGTAACGACTCTACGCCTACAATATATACAATATCGTTGATATTAAAATCTCGAAACGAAAGCAAGACACGAAATACCATCGTGAAGCTTTTGTCATTCTAGAAGAAACAATTACTATCACAATGATGTCTGAAAAAATTGAGTCATAATACCAGCAAAATTATAATTTAGATGTTATTTAAAAAATTGTACTTTTTGTCCTATATTATAAGTAAGACAAATGTCAAAAATATATATATTTCGAATTAAGAAACTTATTGTTGTTTCTTACTACTATTTTACAATACAGATTTTGTCATCGAGTACAGATTTATATTATAAAATGTATATCATTTTTCAAATTGTCATACATATAACGATACCTTGAAATAATCAAATCAAAATGTAATAAGGTAAATGAAATAATTACTTAAAGCCTGATGAAGATTAATAGCGCCTAAATGACATCTGATTTCATTAATTTAGTAAATTGGTTGATTTTATTTATTGACGACGAGTACGTCTTTTTACGAGCACTTGAAATATTTGTACGGTAGCAAGATACACGAGCTAGTTCTAAGATTGAAAATGGTCAAGGCTATAAACTTGTTTAATCTTGATAGCTTTATAGATTTCTAATAAAACAGTGCATTGAATCAAGCATCGAGCGGAGTCTTCTTGGGCCAATGGACGAAATCCTTTCACGACCAAACAATACCCGGTTAACCCACATTCGGTCAACAAAGCTCAAATTTATACTTTGCCTCGGACAATACTTTAAATCTTGAAAATGTACGTCAAATCTCAAAATCCAACTGTCTTATGGTCCTTGTTCGCAATGGACTTATGTTATTTAATAACGCTAGCTCGAAGGTACAATTACAGATATATGATCAACAAGTATCGCAAACATTTTTACAACATATGATATATATATATATATATATATATATATATATATATATGTATTATTGTTTCACAGCTATTATTGAAATTTGTTATACGTTATTTTAGATTTCAAATAATGATGACTTATAATATGGTTTGTAATTTTTGTCTCGTCACCACCCTGAAATTTCGTCAACAAATCGCACAAAATATTAGTTTAAGCATGGTTTATGGATTTCCAATAACACGACACAGTGAATCACACGTAAAGTCTAGACTCGCCATCCTGATACGCGGAACTGTCACGAGCAAACAATGTCAGGCTGCTGCGAATCCCGATTTGTACTTTAAACGAGAGTACAACGTCGAATAAAAATTATTGTCTAGTTTTACACAAATGTATTACTATTCCGCTACGCATATTTATGAAAAAATGTATTTTAGCACATACGCTTGAAGTTAAAAGGAAAATATATGTATATATACGAACACAAATACACATTGTTAGAAATTTATTAAAGCAATATAACGAAAGATTAAAAGGGCGGTTTTCTCATATAAAACAATGAATTTTTTATGAAGTTTTATAAATTTGACGACATAATTAAATTCGTAATATTTTAAAAGTTAAACATATCTATATCCGAAATAATACATTTATATTATTGAATAAGCAGCCTGAGTACGCATTTCTAATGTATCCAAAATACATAATCAAGTGAACTCATTTCATTTTAGTAATAAATTTATACAAATATAAATTTATATTCTAAAGATAAAAGCGTTTCCGTTAAATATACTGTAAAACTTCAAAAATATACTTTTTGAACATTTATAGATAAATATTTCCAATAAAATATTATATAATCCAATATATATAAAATATATAATAACTTTACACCTCACATTATTATTTAAAAATGATTCACAAAATTCCGCGTATTTGCTGTAATTAGAGTTACTGATTTTGTAAGTTTTGCGTAAAGTTAATTGTGTAATATTAAATTTCAGATAATGGATATAACGCTAGTTCGCGAATATCGAATTTATCGATAATTCATTATTTTCGGTTATTTCATATATTTGTTAGCTATATTTAATTCCAATTAAAACTAATCGATTAATTAATTACAAATATGTATGTAAACTAGCAAATGTGAATCAGCATTTATTAAAATTTGTAACATGAATATCAATGAACAACGATTAATGTTATTCTAATAACCTGCGATAATGACGTAATTAATTAATCAACAATAAATTACATGCAATAAGTTTTATTTAATACTTATTAATTTAATTAATGATCATCCACAAAAATGAGACAATAATGCGTAATGATTACCGTGACGCGAAAAATATTAATCGAACTTTGAATACAGAAAAAGAATAAGAATGATAACCTGAGTAGAAAAGTGATACAACCGGTCTAAGTTGAGTCTCGGGAATAAATTCTTGTATCAAGATTCAAATAAATGCATTCAAAGCCGCGAGCAAAGTTGTATCCCGCAGGGAATACAAAGCGTAATACCGAGATGGGCTGAGAAGAAATACGTCTATCTTTCTTTGTGTCTTTGTTCTGCTCAGTCCTCAACTGTTGTCTCATACAAGCACTGTTTTCTAGCGCATCTCTCTATCTAATCTCAACGGAAATTTGCTAAAACTATTTCAATCGAGCCCGCAGCTACTCGCACGTATTTTACGTTGCGCGTCGCAGCATTTTCTAACTTCGAAGCACGATTCTACGTGATCTTCGACTTTTGTAAGGTCTTTTCGTATCTTTGCGCAAGCTCGGCAATCACGCGGAAACTTCAGCCTGATCGGCTGAAGATCCACGAGAATTATTCTTGTGAACAGCGCGCAGCGAGAACTCGTAGAAAAATCATTTTGTATGCAGCGTTAAAAAGTTTTCAGGCAAGCAACCAAGTCGGACAAATGTTTAGACAAAATTTATACAACAAAAGCAACTTACTCAAACATAATTAATGACGAATATTTTATAAGTTAGGTGAATAGCATTATCACACCGCGCGTGGCCTGTTATCAAGACTAAACTTTTATCTCGATTTTTACTCGTAAATTAGCTCAAAAACTTTGCATACAAGTAAGTTATAAAAATATGTTATATTTGAACTTTGAATTTTCTTTTTCCAACTTATTGAAAAATGTGCTTTAACTTATTCCGAATTATTTTTAAAGTCGAAAATATATATCGTATGTATATATATTTTAAATTAATCTTTCATTTTCGCACCGCGCGCTAATCATAAAGCGTTTTATTAAAGTAAAGGGAAAAAATTGTCGGTGAAATTTATTTAAAATTAAATCTACTAGAAACTGAATCTCGAGTGAATAAGTGAAAATATGCTTGCGCAAGCATGTCCAAATTAGGCCTTTATCATAATTTGACGCAGGTAATGAGCACAATTCTCTTTCAAGTCTTTGATGCTTTTGTCTTTCTTAATTATATAACAAAATTTTCTACGACATGGCACACAGTTATGGTAAAACAGGCGTTGAGAATCAGTAATAATGATTTTATGATAATCCGTAAGGATGTACTTGGATAAGAGACAAGAGTTAAATCCCGTAAAGTTCATTACGCACCCTAAGGCCTTGATTAGTGAGTCGACTCTTGATCGAACAGTAAACGGAAGGCTAAACTGGTCAATTAGGAACACGTGATAAGTTTTCCAAAGTTTATATAGTAAGAAAAGCCTTGGAGTAAAATGTTTACCTAACACAATTAAACGGCATAGAAACATTGCTTTTCAATTCAACAATTTTTAGTTTATATGCGCTTTTCTCCCAATTAGGATCTATCTATTGCAATTTACAGATTTGTCGATATATAGTGTCTAGTTGGACACATCAAGTTGCTTACAAAAATTATGTAACAACGTACGTTATCAGAACACTTAGAACCAGCTTTATTGAGATTGCTTTCTGTAAAAGTGCTATCGAACCAATCTCGCCAACTTTAAAGTAATGTTTTCAATGTTACTTTAACAAGAAACGCCTTAAATAAAGAGGAATATTTATGTTATAGTTACAATGATTTCATCAGCAAAAGTGTTTTTGACGGGTTTAATGTGAACAAATTATATTTCATTGTAAGTATTTTTTGTGGATATGTTTTAAATTTTTTAACTCATTAGTTTTCTTCTAAATAACTCATTTGTTAAAACATTAAACTAACAGGGTTATATTAACAGAGATTATAATACGTGAGATATTAAAAAAAAATCACAAATAGATTGTAAAAAATCCATAAAGAAGTAGAATCTTAAAATAAACTAAAAATAATTTCTTGCACATAGTAATACAAACAAAATTTAAAGAATAATGAAATCAATGCACCATATCCACAAAAAATATTTTTCCTGTAAAAATGTTGTATAAAAATAATATCAAATATAAACGCAAAGCAATATAAACATTACATACCTTATACAGCTCCAGACAAATATTTATTATAAAAAGAAAGAAATTTGTTTAAATACTTTTAATTAATTCAAAAACGATGTATCGTAAAGCAAAATTTTACTAACGGCGTTATTTCTACAGCGTGAATTTCCACTTTAAATGATTTTAAAACTAGTATTTCGGGCATTTAGATATTTATAATAATAATATCTGTTGATGCTCACAGTTAGAATGAACTTGAACGATTTTCAATTTTTGACTAAAATTGCCATTTTTAAGGTATATCCCTTTCGATTTTTCCAAAAAAATGGTCAAAAATGACTTTTTTGCAATCGATCTGAAATGAGTGTTTATCGATAACTGGATGCATTGCAATATCTGAAAGAGTGTTTCTAAACGATATACATGATATACGTGCGAAAGATATGCGGAAGCGTCTATTTCGTAAAAAAAATTAAATTTTCAAAAGAGTGAAAATCCACTTTAAATGATTTAAAACCAATATTTGGGGCGTTTAGATATTTATAGTAATACTGTCCGTTGATTATCATAGTTAGAACGAATTTGAACGATTTTCAATTTTTGACTGAAATTGCCATTTTTTAAGGTATATCCCTTTCGATTTTTCCAAAAAAATGGTCAAAAATGACTTTTTCACAATCGATCTGAAATGAGTGTTTATCGATAACTGGATGCATTGCAATATCTGAAAGAGTCTTTGTAAACGATATACTTGATATACGTACGAAAGACACGCGGAAACGTCTATTTCGTAAAAAAAACTTAAATTTTCAACAATGTGAATATCCACTTTAAATGATTTTAAAACCTATATTTGGGGCATTTAGATATTTATAGTAATTGTATCTGTTGATAATGTAAGATTTAACATGCTTGACACCTTTTCATTGTTTGGCTAAAATTGCCATTTTTTATATGTAAAAATTAAAATACTCGAAATGATGTCGCACAATATCAGCTTGTATTTCCATACTGACATAATAGTGAATATGTCTCCACGATTCTTGGTAACGTCGGGCGTATATTTGATCGTCTGTAAATTTCTGTATGAGTATTACCACAATTATAAGTTGTCGACAGTCATAAAGAAGATAACAGCTGTTCATTCATATCAGTTATTTAATCGGTATACTTTTTAGTTATATAGGTAAACAGAAAACTAACAAATGATTATTCAATTGTATATTTACTTTATACATAATGTGGAAATAAAATAAAATAGAAAACGAAAAAAATAAGTGCAAATAATAGTCATAATATTGATGTATAAATAAAAGATACTTCAAAAATATACCTTACATTGTCTCATTATGTTAGAATGCGATCAATCCAGTTTTGCTATACACATTTCAATTTGTAATTTCATATATATCATCCAAGTTAAAATATTTCTAACGTTTGTTATTTTTTGACATGATGTTTATATATGAATTAACATTTACATTCAATATTGTTTTTATATGTTATCTCATTCATATTGTATTATCTTCTGTAATTAAATATATTTGAAATTACAAAACGCAAATAATATTGTTTTGACTTTTATTGTGACGCCTGGCAGAAAACATTGCTTTAAACAGCTTTAGTTTCCTCAACAGTGGTTCTCTGTGTGATCTTATGCTCAATTTACCATCGATGTAACTTTAAGGCGATCAAATCCTCTTAACGAAGCCACATTGAGGTATAAGCGGAATACTTTTTCTCTCATCTCCTTGACTGTCTCAACACATATATCCCGACTATACAAAATACAAAAAGAATTGTCAACTGCATTACTTAATTCTATTTATCATTATCCATTTTATTAGATTTAATTATACAAAATTAATTAAACTCAATTAAGTGAAATCCTTATTTGTGTTTCTTCATCAAATCTTTAATCTCGACAAAGTTCAAAGAATTTAGAAATCTATATTAACTCGTAGAAAGTAAGACAAAATGAGCCAACTATAATAAATCCGCTTGCTTTGATCTTCTTCCTTTAGTGATCTTCAAATTAAAGAAAATTAAGAGTGAAATGAATAAGAGATCAAAATAAATATAGAAATTAAGATGAGGCCGGAGCATAGTACAGCATTAGATTAGTGCGTCAATCAATATTAGTTATTAAAGTTAATCTCTTTTTATATTTATACTTATTTATTTTGATAAATTGATATTAATATGCTTTTATAGTTCAACAAATTTGTACACTGTTCCATTTATTCCATTGTAATGATACTACAGAAAAAGTATTTTTGAACTTACTAATTAAATTTATTTACTTAATTCCGCCTAATTTAAGAATATTTACAATATACGTACTAATTTATTGAAATAATAATAGTTCACTTCAAAATCTTTTTTTTTTGCGACATTAAATTTTTAAACCCTAGTCGGAAAGTTAAAAGTTTAGTTATTGTTACAATAAATTTTAGTCAAGGATAAAAAAATATTGCAAGCCTTCTAAAGTATTATTTTCTCACCGTGAGTATGTTCATTCCTCGAACGCCAAAAATGTTACGTCAAGAGCCGGAAGCTATACCTAGAGCGTCACTTTTGTTAGCGCGCAGAATTCGCGTAAAGAAAGAGATGAAGCGAGGAAATACAGATGAAAAGAATAGGATGAAAGAGAAAACTAAGCGAGAAGTGCGGGGATTTGGTACGAAGGAAGGCGTCAGGACATCTCGTAGATTTTCTGCATCTCGCGTTTCCGACTTCTCTTGTTGTACCGAGGACGTGAAGAAAGGCCGAGGTTTCACCATATATCACATAGAGATAAAAGTTTACCATTTGTTGCCGGCAACCATAGTAACCCGAAGATGGTCGAAGTATTTCTCAGTCACCATCAAGAAATTGTCGTACCTAAACGAAGCACCCAATGAACATTTCAGCACTTTTACTGTACGAAAAGAACAACTATTCCAAAATGAAATTTAAAGTTAGAGGTTTATATTCTAAATAATATGTATTTGTTAATATTGTATGTCTCATTGTCATCAAAAGACCGATAGCATCAAATTTAATTAGAAAGAAATTAAAAGATATGAGATTATCTATAAATGCATTATTTGCGTTGGAAGCGTGTCGTTTCCTCAATTTGTATAATGAAATAATATCGTTGCTTTTGATTCTTAAATTGTTATTTATTTTCAACGTGCTTATTGATTTCAAATATAATGCAGCTGTCATTACTATTGGCAGCACTGTGACAAACTATCTAGACAAATCTGTAAGCTTAATACACGTACCATCTTGCAAATTGACTATTTCGATTATCCTGAAAGAGTTAACAAAAGCTTCATATGTCAATTAAATCTCCTGATGTTCGTGACTGTGTACCATTCCTTTCAAAGCTCGTGTAAAAATCGTAACCTCGTTAACTTTATTGCACTTGAATCTTCGACGTAAATCGTAAAACCCGGATAACATTGACGTTGATCATTTTTAACAACTATTTATCTAATACTTAACTGGTTGTTTACTCGAATATTGTGCCTTAATACAATCTTATGATATTTTATGATAATCTTTCCAGTAATGCAAATTTATAAATCGTACTGTTATGTTTTGCAAATTTGTATTAAATAAATAACAAATAAAATGCAATATTTATTATAAGGATCAAGTGTTGAAATTAAACTTAAACACATAAACACGACAATTAGTGTTATAAATGGATTAAAATGAAAATAATTAATAAACGTGAAATTTACGATCAGTTACAAAAATAATTAATTCTATAATTTGTATTTATTAAAAAATGTAACCTTTATTTAGAATTATGAAAAATTATAGAAACACCTACATCAAGTATTATTGTAGTAAATTATAAGTTAAAAATAATATAGATGAATATGAAAATGAAGAGAAATTAGATCCGAGACCGAATGTTCCCAAGAGAAAACAAATAGATCTTAGGCGAGGGCAGTGGAAAGTTAGAAAAATGGATAGTGTCATTTGTTCGGGAATAAACCTAAGAAGATATCTTCGAATCTACCTAGTAAAAACATATGATAATAAAGCACTGTGATGCTCGGATATGGGTCGAGCGTGATAGCAATAGTGGTAATGTCGGTGTGGCTCTTCGTTGTGCAAAATTTCCAGCTGAGTTGTAAATGCTGATTGCACCCCTTTCTAGGAAACCCACAACGTTTCTTCATACAACGATGCAAGAATACCGACTAACTCCACAGCCTGAGCTGGGCTTAACCAGCGTTGCCACGTCAAGGATTTCAGTTAGATTTTGAAAGCAACGTATACGAGGCTATAAGACCAAATACTCTACTAACGGCGAATTTTTTGTCGCCTCTTCTCTACCGCTTCCTTACCACAAACTCGACATTACCTTAAACATAATGATCGTGTTGAAGTGACTTTTTCAGTCGAGAGATAACTATTCGGTTTAGGAAGTCGACCCTTTTTCCATTCACCGTTTGCAATATATCTGATTTTAATGTTGATTAAATTACATGATTTACCTTCCCCGTGCAACATTTTCGTACGCTAATTTGTAAATTTTAAATTCACTAAACACAAACATAAAGGTATTATCAAGATTAGTATACACAAAATACAATATATTATCGTAACAATTTTTAATTGTAAGTGTTGCAAACATTTACGTCAAATGTGTGACTTGAATTGTGAGTAAAATTAATTGAATAAATGTAATTTTATATTAGATTATAATTATCAAAAGAGAGCGCTTGAAAAGAAAGTTAAAAGGATCTGTTTCTTCGAACTATATCTTTTCTACTTGCTGTTTGCTTGGTTCACAGATTTTCGTGATATGATATTGTGGCTTCTTATTTTCAATTTAATATCCGCCGTTATAATTTTGATATATAATTTTGAAACATGTGCTTGTAAATAAAATATAAACAGACGATAATGAAGATAATATTTAAAAGAATTATTAATGTTTACCTAAATAAATTGAAATAATTGATTGTGTATAAAAAAATAATATGAATTATTAAATTATAATAAAATATTAATGTATAAATGTTATTAATATTTGTTTAAAAATCATACTTAAGTCCTAAATTAATTAGAAGTAACATCTATTTACAAATATATTATTTTAATTAAAACTGTCATAAATTCAAATAAATATAAGTTTATTATAGAATAAATAAACTACAAAAACAATGATAATAAGAATAACAATGGACAAGGAATAAGAATGGTTGTATTATCTCTATTATATTGTTTTATTGTTTAGATAAAAGTCAATTATGATTGAATCAACGAATTCAATTTTTGTGATTTACTTTTAAAAGTGAATATAATAAATAACAGAAAAAATACGACTTTCAAATAATAAACAATAATACGTGAAACATAATTAAAATATTTATTTACCTAATAACGTATCAGCATAGTTTAAAATATTATTATGATATTAAATTAAATTATGTATAAAACGGATATTTATAAAATTTATATTACTAGTATAAAATGTGTAGGAAAATTATTTCGATTGCATTACATCATCATTTTTTAAAATTTTAAGATAAGGGCAATTTTCTTTAAACGCTTATTTCCACTCTGAATGTTTACAGAATCATGTTTTGAAGTTAGCGGCGTGAAACAATTTAATCTCGTCAGTATAATCAAAATGTTAAATTTTAAACAATATTTCATAAATGTATTAGTAAAATAATATGTAAATATATTAGTTTTAAATAAAATGCTTGTGCGTTGATAAAATTCACGTTATAGCGCATATAATGTGAAGCTGAAGTGTAAACGATTACAAAATACGATAATATCCATTTCACATTGTTATATGTTTTCTAAAGTATAATAGTAAAAACAATTTCATTGAAAGTTTTAGTAAAATACGTTCAAATGGTATCACTTTATTTTATTTCATTCAAATATAAAACAATAATTATTTAATTTAACTATACATGTATGTATGAGTTGAAATATTGGATATAAAAATCCCTGGTTTTTTATACAATATATTAACGACATATTAGTTACATATATTAACAATATATATAATAGTTTCTAAACTGGATTTTTCAAAATTAAATAATTTGATGATAATTTATTTAATATGTATGATCAATTTATATTTCGACTAGAAACTTATGAGGTAATGTAGAATTAATAAGAAATTCTAATAAAGTATACACATTTATTTATAATAACCATACAAGTACATTTGTACACTAATTAGACATATAAATATAAATAATCTATAAATCAAATTAAATATAACTTTTAGTAATCAGAAGTAAAATGGAGTAAACTGAAAAGAATAAATAGGATATTAAAATTACAACGTAATGGAGAAGTGGTTAAATAGAACATTTTGCAGTTAATTTTCCGGTTATCTCGGTAATAATCTCAGCAGCGTTGGAATAGTTGACCCTTCGGATACGAGGCAACCAATCTCGTCGTGGTTCTAGATGCTTTTGGCGCTCACACAGCACTATACTATCGAACATTAATAAGCTGCTTACATACTGGAAATACGAATAATTAATATGTTTTCAACAAATTATTCTAACTCTTATCTTAAATAAATAATTTCACCCTCGACAATTCACATCTGTATATTGAGACGACGTTTATTTAAATCTAACAACATACGTAATCATAAGTAAGTTTTGAAATAACTTTTTAACTTTTTCATTTCCAAAGTAATCGATGGATCGAGCATAATTATATGACCGAAATTGCAAGATGAAAAGCATGTTTGCGATAGTGACAACAGAGTTATCTTGAAAAAAATAGATTATTCAAATTATTCGGTTTATTATTCATTGCAGGCAGAGTAAATAACACTGCAGACGATGTAACATACATTGAAAACGACATACTTTTTGTTCATGGGTCCTAATGTACAAGTAGCATTTGCATATTTAATGTAAGTAACATTCAACGTTAATTATTGAACGGCATCATCATGAAAGTTTGTGTTGTTTAAAATTTGGCGTTCCATTCAAAAGTGTTGAACGCCGATATTCCAGTTCCCTATGGAGGTCTTGGGAGAATGATCGTTCGAACAATTAATTCGCGCTGAACAAAGTGCACTTAGTGAAAAGTAAGCAAACTCGAAGCATTTCGTTCTGCATTTCTCATTTCTCCACTCCACAGGCTCCCAATAAAAGAGGTCCATTTTATCAATAGTCAACGTCTTCTGTTGAAGACAGAATTTTCTGATTGAATTAAAATAAATCACTCGGTATTTACTATAAAAATGTATGTTCTTTTTTATTAAACAAACCTTTCATTAATTAGACATGTAGCATTATTTGTATAACCCAAATTGATGGAGATTCGATCGCAAAAAGTATCATTAATGTACAATTGAATTTATGTGAGTAATAAGAAAGATTTAATTTGAGTCACGCGAAGCTAATTGCCGAAGCGTAATGAAACTTTGCTGCAAAGAAAATGCTCGTCACGATCAAAAACACTTAATTTTTGTATGCTAATTAAAGCTCACTCGGAAAGCGGTATTTTTTGCCGGCAGTAATTTTGGCGAGGAAAAAGACTTATGTTGCGCGATGAAAGAGTCGACTGAAGCATGATGTCCCCTGATTTTGCCAATTCAAACATTCGCGCAACAATGTCTTTCCGCCAGATTGAAAAGCCTTATGACAAAAGTGGTGTAGCAATGCTCATCTTTTTAAAAATTATCCTCCGATTTGTCATTGCTATTTTAACCCGCGTATGAACAAAGTGCCTTTGGTTCGAATTAAATTTGTTAAATATGACACTATTCGATTTATTTTATTAATACCATCCGTTTAAGACACAAATCAACAATTTTGGCGTTTCTATTTAATTCGCAAGATCTTTAGGGCATAATTAAATTAGAATTTAATCAAACGAAAGTAATGCATCAATTATGTTCGCCTTTAAATGAATGAATAACCGAACAATATTCAACTGTCTGCATGAAATTTATAGCTGAATGAAAACAGATTTATTATAATATATATGTGTCTAAAACGGAGAAGAATTGGATGAAATAAATGTGAAGGGGGAGAGAGAAGACAATACTTATTTCTTGTTGGAGACAGTCGCGGTGAAAAAGTGGCAAGGTGCAAGGAATAAAAAAAGAAGATAACGCGAGTGGAATTAAATTTCGGGATTTATCGCGTCAATAACCACGCATTAATTTACGATTCCGCGGCAAGCCGTAAACTGTCGTACGGCGATCGAATACGCGCGGCAAAGGGTGTGAAATACACGTTTTGTCATTTCTCTTTCCGTGTTTTTGTTTTTTTATTTTAATTTCTTTTTTGTCATTCCACTTTTTTTCATTCAACGTTTGTCTTCGTTTCCCATGGCAGATTGCGGCGCGAATCTCAGGAATGGGTAACAACATATGCCGCTGGCGTGCTTTCGCGTCCAACTTGTATTGACCATTATTCAACATTAGCAACTCGAAATTTGCAGCTTCTACCATCATCATATTCCAACAACGTCGTCGACAACCTTTACAATAGAACATGCCGCATTCTATTACGCTTGTACACTCAAACATTTGATTGATCGCATTAATTACTTCGGCTTTGGACAAAACTGTGAATACTCGAGCAAATTCAACAATCGTTCACAGATCAGATAGACCGTGACAAAAATCAATTTTAATTATAATTGATTTCCTGTTTCTTAATTAAATATAATTCTGTTTTTTTTTTAAACAACGGTTATTTAATTTCGACTATTTAACATTCACCATGAATGAACAATTTAATACAAATGAATAACGAATACACGAAATATGTATCGATTGTGTGTTTAATGAAATTAATCCTAAATGTTATAATTCTGTCATTGAGTATATACATATATCGTTATTGTTCATTCTATTACAACTTTTCAAAACTATATTATTCGAGGAAAAGCAATTTGAGTTTACACAAACTTAATTTTGCGTTACACAATAACGAAAAGCATATAACTTTTGTCTTTTTGTAACATAAATTCATGCATGAATATGTAAAACATTTAAAACTTAATTGCACTATTAAACGTCGCATATTGGAAAAAATAGATTTACTTATTCAAACATGGTAAGTGTCAATTTTCAGAATGATTAATATTAACTGCATTTTTAACATGCTTATTTATAAGCGTAAAAATTGTGTGTTTATGTATTTCTCATTTCAAATGATTCTCATTTCATTATAGATTCAAAACATTTTTATAATATATATATATATATATATATATATATCAGCGTATATGCAAATATACCTGAAACTGTCTTGTTTTACTAACAAAATTAAATATTTTAATTTCCAATATTGCCAATTCTGTTACAGTATTTTGTGTTTGAATTGTATTATTTTATAGCAATTATAAAGATTAACATTAGAATATGAAAATAACTTTATTCTTATCATTGGTTGAATTCTTGAACATATTTCTGGTCCATTCTTTTCTGTATCTGGAGAAAAGTTAAGTGATGTTCGCTAACTGGAATCTTAATGAGCTGCTTGTGGG
>JABFQC010000478.1:0-27111 GCA_022817085.1 Psilanteris sp. ZL-2020
GTCAACCATTGTGAAGGAAAAGCGGACAGTATGGGAGCGTTCGCGAATTTGGTCAAGGCAGACGACAAGCGAAAAATTAATTATCGCTCTTTCGAATCGTGTCAGAAACGACATATTTTGATGTAATTCAGAACTTTATTTTCAGAACAGTTGAACCAATGGGACGTTGTTGAAATTGCAAACTAAACCGTAATAACATAAACTTTTGTTTGAATAAAACATTATTCAATTGAATATACGTCGTTTTTGTTTATTCTACAAATCTTGTTAATATTATTCAATAATTCATTATTATCTGAATTAGTGGTGCCGTATGTTTAAAGAACAGTTCCGAACATTAACATGAATTTTATTTTGCTCAACATAACATTGATTAATCTTCGTGTAATTAACTTTTGAATACATATATAATATTAACATGTATATATCTATATTTAAAGTAATATTATAATTTCGTCATTATTAAATTATCGGAGTACATCTCCGAGTGCAAGCTGCAAATACACCCTAGCCAAAAGGAATTGCAAGTTTATCTCTGTGCTTGAGAAAATATATAAATTGAATTAAATTAAATTGAAACATTGTTAGACATTTTTCCATAAATGTTGTACTCTAGGCAAAGTCAATTTCAAGTTCGCGGATTAAAATTAAATGAGATCGTCGAGTAATTTTACGTTAAATTTGAAACATAGATTATAAAATTAAATCACGCGATATTACGTCACGTCTCGTTTAAAGGTTTGTCCAATTTCACAACCATTTCATTAATTATGAATTAATATCAACGTTCTTTATCCTTCGCAGCGTCTGGACAAAATTGGACGCAAAAGTCTCGGATGTACGCGCGCATTAAAGACAGCCGCAAATAACGAAACGCACTTACCGAATACATTCCGAATTCAGTTTCCGCGCATTGTCATGCATTTTGGTCGTGATTTATTCAAAGTCAAAATAATATTACACGGTCAAATACGTACAAACGAAAACATATTCATCAAATATTTTGCGGCCAAACGTTGAATATTTTCAAACGGATCTCGGTCCGTACGCACGCTGCCGTCCTTACGGAAATAAATGCAAACGATATATGATCGCCATTGTGCCGTCCCTCGGCGATCCGAACCACTCGTTTTGGGCTGAAAAAATTGGCGCGCGGGGCGGATTGATACCAACACGAGTGGCAAGAAAAATAACGCTCATCGGCGGCGTGTTTCGTCGGGGCGCAAAAAGCGATATCATTTTTGTTGCTCGTCGGGGCACTCGTTAACGAGTTAACCCAGTGAAGGAAGCCCAGGAGCGAGCTTTTTCGTCTCCGCGCTCGTCCGCCGCGCGCTCCATTTCCTCGCTCGCGTTCTTCCTAGCCTGCGCTGCCGACGTTAATTTAGACGAATTTCATTAGAACAAACGAACTTTGCTAATCCGCCGTAATCTGATTAGAAATTTGCCGGCGCGCGAAACTCCGCTCGTCTCGTTCCGCCCCGGCTTTTGTGCCTCTCTCGGTGCGTCTGTCGCGCCGTCCTCGTCGGCGTTCGCACCGCTCTCACGGGCCTACGCTTTGCCTGATCCTTGCCGGCAAATATTTGCCGAAATTAGCCTACACAGACGACTGCAGCCGTGTAAATCCCACTCTTAAAACGCTCGCTCGCCGGCGAACGAGAGAGCGCCCGCTGACGAATTTTCTGCGATAACTTGCCGAGTGCTCCGACTCGCGGCAAGGGCCAAAAATTATCGCAAATAAGTAAATTGCGTTAGCGATGATATAAGCGCGGGGAATGGCTCGGTTATGAGCGTAATTTTGATACGCATCAATTTAAAGTTTCGCGTTCGTTTTCGTTGTTTTTTTTGCGTTCTTGTTGGCGGACGATAATGTAACGCCGCTCGTTAAGAGAAAGAAACAAGGTTTTGCGATCCGCACAACATTAACGACATGACCTGATTAAATGTGACTTTATCATTTTCAAAGCTTTTGCACGTTTCTGGAAATATCTCGGAATTCGAAGCTATGCGGATTGATTACCAATTTGAGATTACTGTTTAAATTGCGTTAAGAATTATACGCTTCATAAATGACTAAATTTAATCAAATTTATCTACCAACGCCAATTGCAATAACGGACAAATATTCAAAATAATGCGTCGAGCTACTTAGAAAATTATCTTTAATTTATCTTTTGATGGTATAACGATACATATTCAAAATGAATAAATTCTTCTTACCAAATAATCACATTAAATTTTGAACTTAGCAATTAATTGAATTATGCATTTTGATTTGTGAATCCATGCGCGTTTATTTTTAATACCTAATAATAATTACGTGAGTAATATTAGAACTTTGAATCAAATTTATAATGCAGTAGTAGGATGTCATAGTTCGCGAGATTAGAGTTAATTTAATAAGTCCCGGTTCTGTGTGTTTGTATATATGATACATTAATTATAAGTTGATTTGTAGATTAATAGGCAACAATGACAAATGTTCCGACCGATCAAACGAGAATTTGTAAACGCACTGGAAAACAATGCAAATGGTTCAAGTATTCTTCCTTTTGATTATAATCATTATTTAATCGTGTTTTGGTTTCAACTTATTTCAACATTTTGTCGCGAACGCGTATCTACGCAATGAAAATCTACCAAACGGTTGGGTACGGATTCAAGATAAGCAATCGCATTAAAAAAGGTATACGGATAAAAGCCGAGTGAACGCAACAGACGTGTAACATATATTAAAATGTATTCCGGAGTATTCCGCGAAGAAAGACAGACGTAACGCATTTCTATTAGCGATACGTGTCGCGCGGACGGAGACGTGCATTTGCGTATATCCAGATTCGCCGCAAAGTTGTTCGATTTTTCTGGCGCGCGGCAAATCCGCGTATAAATTCTTGCGATACAAATCATTTCAATGCGCCGGGTTAAACAAACTTATATAACGCCATTATTCTATTTTATTCCGAAATGACGCGTAAATGTCGGGCGCTTCGAAAGTTGCTCGATTCGTTCCGTTCAAGCGGGATCATGTTTTCATTAACTCGAACACCTTGGAGAATTTCAAACTTGAGCGAATAGTTTTGCGGGTGCTGAAATTTATACAAAATTTAAGGACCAACTTTAATGGAAATTGTAACTTTTCGTTTAAACATTTCGAATTAATCGTAATTGAATGAAACAAGAAAAACTACGTCGCGATCTCATTAATAAGTCCGTGTGAAAGTCGATTTTATAATTAACAATATATATTTCTTTTATTGTAAACTTTGCCGTTAAATTGGTTTCAATTTTGTTCATAATCTTTATTAATCCACGATTTAATAATTTGAAAATTTCAAATCAATTATTACAGTATTCTAATGGAGTTAGATTTTAAACTATATATATATATGTTAAACAGTTTAGTTAAAATTTAAACGTGATTTTGATGCCGATATGAATTTAACGATTATGTGTTGAAAAAAAAATTATTAGTTTATCAAAAACAGTATTAAAACTGTATCAAATGTTACAAATATGATTTTTATGTTCATAATTGACGAAAAAAAAGTATTTGTTTTTCACACGAAGATATAGCATATAAAAATTAAAATCAACTATGAGTCAATGAAATATGGATGCGAATTTTGATTTTTAAGTTGAAGTCAGAAAATTACACATATTATGCATTGAAAAAATGCAATCAAAAATATGCTTATTTAAATGTTATTTGTGAATGCAAGTATCTCAAACGCTGCTTTTTTAAAATCATAAAACAAAATATATTAAATTTTAAATGGTAGGATGGAAATTGTTCACGTTTATTATACATCCATTTTAATGAAAACTAATATGCATGTAAACTCGACAAAAAGACAAATAATCAATATAGTTGACATCTAGTTCCAACTTTCAATCGTGTATATCATGACTTAATTTGATATAGTTATATTTACATAACATTTATTGACTTTAATAAATTTAACGTCTCTACCTGAATCTCATTCTATTAAATGCAATAAGGTTAGTCTAAGCTCTGTTTTGTTATAACGCATCTCTCTGTAGTCTATACACATGATGACTGTTGGTTGATTTTTAAAACTTTTATATACATATATCTAATATTATAGTTATAATTAATACATTGAAGTTTTCGGAAAAGCATTTTAAGCGAACGTAGCTTAATATTTAATTTGTTTCAAACTATAAACCTAACCCCCTTCAAAGCCTGACCACATAGAAAATCTGAAATTCATGTATTCTTATTGACAATGAAAAAAAAAGTACCTGGTGCTTGAATAAATTGTCAACAAAATGTAAACCAAAATAAAATTAATACGTTTCAACGAAGGATAAAACGATTTTTTTAATGAAAGGCCCTTATGGTAAAATACTGGAATTTGAAGAAACTTGCATTCAGTTATGATTACTTTTATTCTATTTTTATCCATCTTCGTGACTGAATAAGACAGAATTAGTAGCGTCGAAATACCTGTTATTTAGTTGATGAAATTTATTATACATAGAATATGAAATATAATAAATTTGATATTATGCACGAATTACTTGTATCGCGGGTAATGACATGGAATTAGCGTAATTCTAAATTCACATTCAAATAGAAATCATCTGTCATTATCTCGGTAGAAACGGGGATGAATAGCGCTCGACGGAAACAAAAAGAGCAGACAGAGAAAGAAAAACTGCACCGAGGAAAGGAAAAAGGAGGAATCAGGGAGACAGGGAAGAAAGGGTTCCGATGGTCTGTTGCAATTTTCTCGTCAATGCGTACGTCAAAATATAGCCACCACGTGTGGGATGCACACAAAACAATGAAAAATACACGCAACACGCGACACGACCGCATACCATACGCTCTGCGTACAAGCACACCGTATTCGAGCTGTAACTGCACTTTGTGACAATTCTCTATAATGCCGGTGTACATTTGAACAGCAGAGTTGCTGGAAGAAATTCTTTTCCGCATCGTATATCGGTCCATCCCTTGTTCTGCGCTTACTTTTTTGTGTCATTCGGTTTATTCCTCTACTACTTTTTTGTTTTTCGTGTCCTTTGTCAGAAATATCTTATCAGTAGCGTTTTTAATTGAGCAATTCGGATGAATTAAACATAAATATAATAATGATTAATATCATAACACGGGTGTACTGCTGGGTTTAAACAAAAAAAAATAATGAAATTTCAACGCACGTTTTTATAAACAAAAGTTAATAAAAGTATGACGATAAAGCTGTATGATAACAGATTAATATCAGAACATGGGCCAAAAAATTGATCGAAAAATGGAAATTCAGCTTATTTTTTAATAAACAAAGATTAATCAAAACGTTAAATAAATACTATGAAATGAAGATAAAAAGTGAAATCTATAATATAATAAAATTAAATTATAAACGCCAGTCGGCGGTTGTTTGTGTTTACACGTAATGCGCAATAAATATACTATATATACGAACGTCACAGCCGTTGCTTTTAATTATCATAGTCTCTGTAAAAAAGCCGCACAAATAAAGTATAACGTCATGGATTTGAACAAAAAAAAATAAATGATTACCGTTAATAAATGATTACTTCTATTAAAAGTGATCCTAAAAAATACTAATAGAAAGGGACACAAATAATTAAATTCGTACGATTACTATATACAAAGAAATAATCAGCCAGATGACGTCAAGCGGAGTTGTTTTTGACCCGTGTAGTTGAACAATTATAGAGCGTACTAAATTCAAATACCAAATGTCTCTACAAATTGAAACATAAGTCAACCAATAAGCTATTATTATGTTCGATTGTCCCACAAGGCGAGTGTAAATCAAAATTATATGACCTAAGTGAATAATTGATCGCGCTGAATTTTATTATACGTAAATTTCAAATTGCTTTTTCGAATAAACGCGAATCTTGGGTGTATTTACGTGTAAGGCGCGCGGAGCTCGCGCGTGCAGTTGTACACGTTGTATATTGCTATTACCCGGTCGCTTTCGTAGTCTCTAAGAAAAGGCGGGGTGAAAAAAACTATGATCTAGACAATGTCACTTGTAAATGACTTGATTAATAATTGTACGAGTACATCGCGGAATTTGTGCGCGTCGCCTGCATAGACAAGCGATATAACATATGGGACAAATATAACTAACTGAATTATTCAACAAGAAATACACACGCATATAGAATAGCCGAGCGTAACCAAATAACGACAAGAATCGTATATGCCGCGCCGTACGTGGCTACTTCCCGCCCATTTATGACCGGGAGAAAACTTATTGTCGGTATTACGTCATTGGTTAAAGACGTTATTTTCCTTTCTTTATGATATTGAAAATGTGCCGAAACGAGATAGGTATATATAGATATATATGAATTAAAAATGTACAATATTAACTCGCGGCAAATATATGAACGGATTATTATTTGTTGTTCGGCAATTTATTACTAGTTGAATCTAATCTAAACGAAGCCTCTGTGTACAGTAAATGTCATCAGAACATTTGAATTACTAATACGTGAAATAAATATTTATATTTTGATATTATTTTATATGTAAATTTACACGGCGTATATTTAATAAAAGAAAAATGTTTATTTCCATAAAAGCAATATTTGAAAAAATGCATGTATTTTTATATTTGTTTAATTTAAAGTTTATTAAATAACAAAACCAATCAAAATACTTTATTAAAAAATATATATGAAAAATAAATAAACAATAACTTGACATTTTAACGTTGTCTCAATATTTTCGATCTTTGAAATAAAATAAAAACAAATGCAATATTTTATTTAACACCAGCTGTATAAACTACAGAATTTATTCCAAAAATGTAATCTGTAAAATGCTCGCTCTATTATTTAACACCCATTATAGATATTGATTTATAAATATCACTGTATGCAAATAATTGCGTGCATTCGAATTCGACTTATTATTATTATTATCAACTAATTTGTTTAGCCTGCAAATCCTCAAGTCTAACATCTGAATCGATTAGAAAACAAATCCCAAATCGTGTTAAACGCGGTCTCTAATTGATCAAATTTATAAAGCGAAATTATCATAAATCGTGTAACAGCTTCAACCTGAATTTCACCTTTGTGCGTTTTGCCAACGAGCGTACGAAATTGCCGTCGAAAAACGCCGCAACCATCTCAAGGCGACTCATCCGACTTGATAATAAATCCTCGAGTATTCAATTTGCCAGAACGGATTGACTTCGCAACATTTAAATTGCGTTCCGCACGAAAACGCAATTAAGCCGCGGAGTTATCAATCGGCATGATTTTTGCGCGCGTTAGCACACAAAACTGCATTCGAAAAATCGTCGGCATCTTAATATCAGCCGGTTTGTTTAATTCCAAGTTTTTCATTTCGGCCAACGGAAGCGCTTGAAACGCGAAGACGAGAGGGGGAGGGGGGAGTCGGGGGAAATGAAAAATGCGCGATTATCGCGGTCGGAACGAGCCGCTTAAAAAATAATTTGCAAAGTCGTGGAGCACCCGAATAGCGTCCGAAAAAAATCGGCCCAAAAACTTTCGCAATGAGGCAACTTTGCGTGTGTCTTTCGGCGTCGACAATCTCGGAAGCAGGCCCTTGCTCTCGCATATTAGCAAAGTTGTCTCTCGCTTGCTTTGCGTTTGCCGGCTCCTCGGGCGCATATTGCCGAAGTAGACATCAGCCGCTTACGCGCGTCTACTTAAGTCCCGCGGGATGGCAGTTTAGGCGCTCCGGCGGTTCCGCCAGCCAAGTGATGAAATCCCGGATTTTATGCTCACCCTTCGTGCCCGATGCGCTTACTCGTTACGAAATAGCCCTCTCGAAACCCGACGACTGCCGACGTTCGCCGCGGTCTCGGACCGGCCAACTCAAACTCAAGGTCGAACGACGCGTAGGCCGCGCGGGTTCGCGAACGCGATGGTCTGATTAAAAAATATGATAACTCATGGCGCCGCCAATAAAACCGGGGTATTACCGCAAACAAGTATCGCGCCAGCGCGGGAATAAACGAATTTCATTCCGAGTTGAAAAATTAATAACACGGTTGATGACATCATCAAGAAAGCAATAACGCTTCGTTTATAAAAGATGCTTTAATTACGGCGATTTATGTCTTTAACTGAGTTAACTTAATTTAATTATCGCCCCAAATGTTTTGTTTGATTAAAGCGAACGTGCTGCGAACGAGCGTGTCGGCTTTTTAACGTTGCGGATTAAATTTAATTTTGCTACCCGGCGATTGCGAAAAAACACGATTTTTTGACGCGGCGGAAAAATTGCGTGGCGCGCATGGGTTCGCGTCAGAACCAAGTATCGCTTATTCTTCTGAACGATCGCGGCGACGAATCTGCGACACACGACGGCCATCTTTCGACATAACGTACGAAAAGATTACCGACATTGGAACAAACGAAAGGACAAAGAATTACGCGCAGCATCTGCGCCAAACGCGCGGGACCCGCGCTTAATTTTACTACGCCAGTCCGCGAAGATGAAATGTGTCTTCGAAATGGCTTTGGTTTAATTGAAACTTTATAATTATCATATTGATCATTGTAAGCCCGCGATTAGCATAAACTTCAAGGAAAAACAATCGCAATTGTCATTATTATACAAACAATATCGATTAAGCGCGTGACATACGAATGCGATTCAACCGTTCGAGAAGTTTGCTGGCAATAAAGAAATGGGTCGAGTTATTACGGCGCTTTTTTTTGTGCCGCTAAACTACGAGGGGGATCGCAGTCGATGGCAACGATGCAAAAGACGAACGAGCCCGAAAGAGATTGCTTAACGTTTGTTGTCTTTTTTCTGTTTCAGGCCAAGTTGTTGGAATCGTCCCACGCTTGGCTCGGAGCCTCCACCTCCAGTATAGCAGGTGAGTTTGAAACGCTATCAAATCCCAAAGATGGCATTTGAAGAAGCCACTTGGTCGCAAGTCCGACGAACACCGAGCCTCGAGTGCTCGCAAAGTCAAACGCAACTCACGACAACTACTCCACAGATAACGATGCTCCGTCCCATTGACTCGGTGTCCCTCTCTTATCTCGGCCACCATTCGATTCACTTACGAACGGCGCCATTTGTAGCACTCCGGATGCTTTTAACTCGCAAATAAATCCCCTTTGCCGCGACTTTTTTCATTTAATTATCCGTTTCAATTAGTCGAGAAATTGGCTCAACGTCATAGAACCCGTCGTCATTTTTACACCCACTCTAGTTTCCCTTTCATTCGCTCGCCGTTATTTGCGATACTGTTTATGCAAAAAATTGTGTGCTTCAATTTCATCTCAGGGTCGATCGCGGCAAATACGGTTTCATCGTGTTTTACGTAATTTATTTATAGAAAAATAATATATTAACGCGGGGGAATTTAAAAGTGCTAATTTTTATGCGCGATTAATATTTTCGAGTAGTTGCGTCGAAAAAGCCTTATTTTTCTGAAATCCTGAAGTTTTTGCAGTTAATGACAGGGAGTATTTTATCACAAATATATACATTAAAATTTGCAGTGAATTTTATGATTCTCGAGTAAATATATACACAGAACAAAACAATTTCAGTTCGTCATTCTAATATTTGACAACCAAATTACTATTAAGCGTTAAATTTGTTTTCCTCGATAAATTTAAAATAAATATAATCTCTGAACTGTTGATAATAAAACATAATTATACTTTTCTCCATATCATTTATAGTAGAGTATCAGTATAATAATTGTGCAATGTTTTTTAACGGCTTAAAAAGTGAGATTTCTTTATATTTGTCAGAAAAAAAAACAATCAATAAATTAATATCACTTTAAATAAATTATTACAGCAATATTCCAAAGTACGTTTGTTTAAATTCCGATTATATAAACTGACATTTCACTTTAATATTTTTATTATACATATATATTGTGGTGAATAAATAAGCGGTTTATCGCACAAAACAAATTTTTTCGCGCAACAAATTTTATTCTCTCTCTATCTCGTATTTTTGAACTAATAATACCTTTATATACTTATCTTTATTATTTTTTTAAATCTTTCCATTTTTTCAATTTGATATTTTTTGATTTATTTGTTTTGTATACATATATATTCATGCGTGTGCATACATTTTCTTTATTTTTTTTAATTTTATTATTTTAGAAAATATGCGATTGAACGTATCAGGTTAAATATATAGCTGTTCCGAAATATAAATATAAACAACTTTTTTTTATTATTTTATAGTTTTTATTCGTTTTATTTCCTTTGCAACAACGAAGATAAATTTAATACTAACTTTTCTATATGAATAAGTTTTATTTCTTCTCGGATTACAATGTAACGTTATTTTGCTAAACACAGTTTATGACTTTTTTATCGAAGAATTACTAAATGATACGAAATAATCATCGTATAACGAAGAATGTTTATTTTATTAAATTTGATACAAAAATACAAAGATGGAAGTGATAAAAACTTTCGATTTTAAAATAATAATGAAGATTGGCAAATATTCATCTAGCAAAATTTCTATTTATGGACAAGAGATCATTTCATTATTTAGTTCGAGTTAAATAATGTATTTTGTATGAGGACTTTATAATTTGTTAAAGTTTAAGTGAGAAGTATTTTAATGTTTTTGCATAAAAAATTAGTTCTTAATTAATTAATATACGTCATATATAATAAAATGGAATTATAAATTCAACCATTAACAATTGTATACAAAATTGATTGATAAAAAGGCCATCCATTAATGCACTTTCAATTGTTGATTGAAAGTACATTTTTATAAACACGTCGTTTGGTCAAAACGGCGTTAAATAACTTAAAGATAAATTTTCAATGAATGAAAAGTGATTATCTGAAAATTTTAGAAATAAAGCATGCGCTTGAGAACGCGTATACATAGACATATTAAATATATATATAGATATCATTTGTTTGTAGATTAATGTTTTAACTATTTTAAAATATATAAATAAAATTGAAATCAATAACTCATTTGTCAAAAATCAGAAAATCGAACAGTATTATATTATAGGAATCAATTTACGAAGTTGAAAATGGCCAAACGATAAATAAACTAAAAAGATATATACATATATATATATAAATTTAATCATCAATATCTATTTCTACATTCTGATGCCATTTCGATGATGATCATAATTTGCTGAATTCGTTTTACTTGCTTTGTATTATCCCACTGCAAACGCTTTGACAAATCTTTAATATACGTGTTCTTAAACGCTGTCACAAACAAGTGAATTTATAATCACCGTCGGAGTACACGGTACATAAAAATTAAATGAAAAATTAATTACCTTCTTACATTTTTTTTAGTTCTGCAACGTCAAATGACACGATTTATAAAACAGTCGCTTGTCAATATTTAGCATACGAATTTATGGCCATATATTAGTGCACGAAAATGATTACATAAAACTGACTTATTTACATAAAACCGATTACTCGTAATTCATAAATTGATAAACTATTTTGTACAAAATTAGAAATATTTGTTTGCGCGAAAACCATAAAACACACATACGCGAGACATAAATTTTTGCATAAACAATATTGTTATCGATAAAGCGGCATAAATGATTCATGAAATTTGTATTTATGGCAAATATATTTGAAATGACTATCGGTTAATAGTATCGATATTACCACGCGCAATTTGCGCTACGCGCGTAACCCGAGAGCTCCGTGAGAAATGAACTCACTGACTCAGAACCCGTCCAAACTCATAATTTATGATAAAATGAGATTAAACAATAATTGTAACGCGTGAATGATGAGAACAATTTATATATAATTCAGCGAACAAATTTCAGCCGCGCGCTCGGACCCGCGTAGGATTACGCGAATCTGACCGTAAATTTACGACAGCAATTTTTTATTATGGATAATTTGTTGAATGTTTTTTCATTTGATACGTCGCAGGCGGGCGCGCGCGCGTATTTGGAACGCGTTACACACAATAGACGAAACCCGGAGTTTAATCGCGCGGCCGCGTTTTAATATAAATAACGCATCAAACGAGCGGGTTATTGCCGCGCGCGTACGTTATAATTTTGCTTTAAATTAAATATAATAAATGCGCACTCGATACAATTTATTCGGTCTCGGTAATGTAATTTATACATCGGACGAATTGGGTGCGCGCAAAAATGCGCGACCGCTCGGGTGTTATTGTTCGGCGCGTTTCGCTGATTTAACAAATAGTTTTGAATAAACAATGCTTTGTTTGCGCGCGAATCAAGTCCGCGCGAATTGCATTACGCCCGACGGAATTGGCCACCGCGCTTAATTCGATATTATTCGCGGTGTCGTTTTGGTTTTCCGCGCGAACTCGCCGTATTCTTAGCTCGGCTACGCTCTTGCGGAAATCGACGCGCGCGTTAACCGAGCCGCGTTATTTATAAGCACAAATTGCGGGTTTAGCGGTTTATACAAACACGGTTATTTCGCCGCGCATTATTCATAGAAAAAGCAGTCGAAAGTAAGCTATCATTCACGCATACATTATGTATGTCTCATGCGCTTATGGTAAAGTACGTCAATAGGGTACAAATAAAGCTCTACTTAAGCGTTGACTAATCGCACGTAATACGTAAGCCGTAAGCTGATACGCAGTCGTTGGGAACCGCACTTTAGAGCCTTGTAACGTGCATCGGAGCATAAATCGCGACGTACATATAAGCGTTAATTACTTCGTAGGTGTAGAGATGTCGAGGCCCTATGACGTTGCCTGCGACATTAATTACCGTTCGCTTTTGTCACACCGTCGGATTGTGCAAATTGCGCGAAAACATATCGGCCGGCGTATTTTTTTTGCGCCTACAAATGGCTCCGTCCGTTTTCCCGCGGACAAACGAGATCGTTTCGAGTGGTCAGTGAAAACTACTCAAATGTGAACAAAAGCGCACCAGCCTTAACCCGTCTGTGTGCTGTTTCAAAAAATTTTCACGTTGCTCGGTTTATTTAACCCGCGAATAAAGTTACTTCAGCTCCTTGGGTAATCGTTTTTAAATTATTCGGTTTAAAAAATACTCTTAACTACTTTTTATCAAAAAACGGTTTACATTACGCGCAACAAAGGGAAGAAAGATTTCTTGTGATAATTAACTCAAATTAAACGCAGCTTTTTTTCGTATACGTGTATATATATATATATATGTATTTAATGTATACGTATACATACCTTTGTGCATCTTTTACATATACTTTGCAAAACAATTTTAAAATGAGCTAAAAATGCAATTCTTAATGAGAATAGCGTTGTTTTAAAAGCAACGATAAATAAACGTATTTTTGAAATTACGATTTATACGCAAGTTAACGTTTGTTCAATTAACTAAACTGATAAAAGTATTATGATTAACGTCATTTATGTATATATAACACATTTGAAATTGATTGTAACGGTCACATTATTATAATTTATATATGTTTACGGCAAAAAATGTGCATTAATTTAAGCACATTTATAATGGAGCTTAACATTTTTACATAACAAAAAATTACAGTTTTAGCACGCCGTTATAAATTACTCGCAGCTATAACGAAAATGTATTAAGCAGGGCGAATTAATTTTATAAATACATCATCTTAAAATGTTATCTCGGCTCAGATATATCCATTAATCAAATCGTTACAAAGATATTATTCGCAATTAAACGAAACGATAAAACACATAGGTTTATTCGTATTAAATCACTTTGATCAGATTTCACTGATAGTTCTCAACTCCAATGCAAAAATCATGGATTTACAATTTATTTGGAACATTCGAATTCGGCGGTGGGTACGTCGGTCTCGAAAAGTCATCTGGATGTTTATCCCTCGAAACGACCTTGTTTATTCTCCGGAGTAGTGCGTCTCGCGCGAACTTGTTCAAACAAGAACATCTTCTGATTTATTCGTTCCCTTTCCCAAAACTGTCGCTCGTCAAATTGGACACATTTGCCTGCACGGCAATTTTTCTTTTTATTTGTTTCGTAACTGGAAAACATTGTATTACAAGATTTATACGACGGATCTTGAATTGTTGGTTTTGAGCTTTCGGGAAGATAGTTTGTTTATTCTGCGACGCGAATCGTAAATCCAACAATACGCGTTGTATAAGTGTAACGCGGTAAACACCGAATTATTATAAAGTTCGCGATAACGCAATAATTCTGAACGCTTGTCGTGGAATCAGTCGTGGATTTCGGGCGAAAATTTGCGACGCGATTAGATTTGAATGATTTTTGTAACGCGGGTGCGCGAAGTGACAAAACGGTTTAAATTCGCGAAAAAAATAGACCGCGCGCTGCGAAACGTGCATCGGAAAAAAGTTTGCCGCGCGAGTGAAAAAGAAATTATATCGCGCATTCAATCTACGCGTAATCGTTTTGTCGCGCGTCGCGGTGAATTATTCGGAACTGAAAACTTGTGAAACGCCATCTACTAACAAAATACTACGAGCATTGATCGTTAGTTGCGTAATTAAGTTCGTAATAAAGTTCGGGGGAAATGCGCGCGTAGGGTACCGAATTCATAAAACGAAATATTTATATATAAAATGTTTGAATTTTGACGGCGTTTCTCTATGACAAATGAAAGCTAGCGGGGAGGATGTCGAACTATAAAAGCATTTTATTAATGGAATGATAAAAGCATTTTTTATTAATGTAACGATAAAAGCATTTTATTATCGATAATTACATAGATACATAATTTATTCAATTATTTTCTTTCAATTAAATTCAGCGATCGATAACAAAGCTAGGTGCACGCTTGATCCAATACAAGCCCCTTCGCAATTTCGAGCGTACACTTTGAATAAACTTTTAACATTTAACTTGATTCGCGAGACTAATCAAATTTCGCGTGACTTTTATTTTCCTTCCATATACGGTACTTATAAGAACAAAAAGTTGAATTCAATTATATCCTTTACCGTGTTGTACAACCATTTTTCTAACCCAAGACGGATATATCGATTGAACATTTTTATGCGACATCCTTCGAAGGTTAACGCAATTTTTCAACTTAATTCATTAAGCTAACATTTGGCTCTTGGCATAAAAACTTTTCTCTCGCAATAAACGGTACGTTTGCTTTACGAAAGTACAATTTACGTAACAAGAGTTCTAATGGAACATTAAGAACCATCGATGGCACGCGTAAAAACAAGTTAATTCAAATTATCGAATTTCGGTTTGACCCTTGCGCCGTTACACTTATTGTCCGTCCGCGGCGTTGCAGCCGTTCCAAGGTAACGCTGAAACGGGCGACCTGGGCCGGGGGGCGGGGGGTCGGGCTTTGGCGCCAGCCAGTTTTCAGTACGAAATTCTGTCCAAGACGAAATGATTAATCGGTTGAAATGGTTGAACAACTGCAAAACATTGTTTGCAATGAGGTAAACGCAAGTAAACAATCCATCATAAGAAACACGGTCTGTCTACGGCGAAACAACTGCGTCGAATGATGGAAAAACAATGCAATTACGTGCCAAAGCCCAAGTCGCATATCTGCTGATTTTTAGCTGACTACTCGAGCCTGCTGAAGCTGAAGGCGCCGACGTGGACGAGGCACGACCTCCAGGAGGCGATCGAGGCCGTGGTCACGCAGAAGATGCGCTTTACTCAGGCCTCGGCCAAGTACGGCATCCCCAAAGGTACGCTTTACGACAACATCCTCGGCAAGTCCAAGAGGATGATGGTGCTCGAGGAGGCGGGCCTGGAGGCCCACGAGGAGGCCGCCGTGCTCGAATTTTGCTGCGACATCAGCGTCAGTCCGTACAACCGGCGCACCAAGAAGTCCCTCAACGCGATCCTCAATTTCGTCGAGAAGCTGAGGCGCCAGCGGGACCCGAGCTTCGCCTTCTCCGGGCTGTCGGGCTTTCGCTGGTGGTGGGCGTTCTGCAAGAAACACTCCATAGTGTCCTTGTACTTTAACGACGAAAGCGAAAACGAATGACCTTGATCGAACGCGAGGAGAATGCGCTTCCGATTGGCCGCGTCTCGGCCCACGAGTAGAATTTTCAAGTAGCTCGAAATACGTGCGCCAGCTATGCTGGAGACTCGTTACGATTTTATATATATATATATATATAGTTATTAGCGCCAGCTCGCGGGAAAGCTGCGTCGGCTGTTCGGCAACCGAATCCGTTCGACTTATTGCCGGTCAATTAAGTGGCACGTTTTAATCGACAAGAATTGTTTTATATCCGTTTCCGCGGCCTGAAACGTATTGTTACGAACGACGGCGTTATACTTCCTCGTCTTATTATACATATTTTTGCTACGCTTAGGAACCGTCAAATAGATCGACTCGAATCGTCTTGTTATCGCCGCCGCGAGTGCCGGCGCAGTCCGAGATATCGATGTCGTGCATTACGTATTGATTAATGTACAATAAAGTTGTTTGCGCGCAACATACGTTATTCCGCGCGCGAACTGACACTTTTTTGTTTTACGCTTTATTGACGTAGAAACTTACTCACAAGACGTAAATACGATAAATTAAATGCAATTGAAGCGCTGATATAAATGCAAATAAACATTTTTTCCTTTTGTTGGGTCTTAATGAAAATTAAGGTCCATGAGTTCCGAAGGCAGATTTATTACGGAAACTAATTCATTGCAACTTTTCAATAATTGTTTATACAGAAAATTTACTTTAGTCGAAAGTAAGGAAATATTTAGTTATTGAAGTATTACGTACGGAAAATTTTCATCTCTCTTTCGTCATTTACTTAGTGTATTAATTTATGATGAAAATTGCTCCAAGGCTCTTTAATATATAACTTTTACTGATGAGTTTGTATTGTTAATAGTTGATATATTAATTTTTATAAAAGCATTACTGTGTTACGTTGAATATAAATTATATACATTCCATTTACTTCAAAATTTATTAATTCGCTGTAAAAGTAGAATACAATATTTTTACTTTTTTATTGCCTCTGTTAGCATTGTTTTGTAATTTAGATTGCATAAAATTATGCAAATGTTATTTTTATACTTTTCATATTGTAAATGATGTTGCAATGCATTCTGCGTGTTAAAGAAATTAATTTACATATACTGTTATAAAGGTATGCGAATTTTATTTAATAATCAAGGATTTACAATTTAAAATTTTCCAGATATTTTTATGCATAGGTTTGCAAATTCGCAATGAGTAATTTGTTTCATATTAATATAGTATTGTTTTACATTGCTATTATAGAGTAAACTTGGTATGTAAAACACGTTCTATAGTTTATTAGTTCATAAGTAGTCTAATTATAACCGCAGCCAACTACCAACATACGTGATACAGACTATTCGATTCGACACAACGTTGATAATTCTAATAAACTTACAAAAAGTGCCTTGTCACTCAGGAGATACCACCCAACGATTCAAAAAACAGTGAAACTTGAAAACGTCAAGTAGCAAAATTCCTATAAGGATCTACTTTTATATAAAGCTTGCAGTGGTATTAAAAAGAAGTCGTCGAGGGCAACACATATCATCTTGCAAATGAAAAAAAAACAAAAAAAAACAAAAAAAAAACAGAAAAAAACGGCAAAAAAGGAGAGAAAAGCGAAAAAACATAAAAAAACAATGTAACGCATTTTATTAACATAAAATAACTTCATCACATTTTTCTCTCTGCTTCTAATAAAATATTCGCGCATATGAAAAATACTTCTTGCCTTTATTCGGTGAAACAACATTCCCACACATTTCACGTGCATTACATCGTGAATAATTTTGCACATTCCTGCGCTTGTGTCTCAGAGAAAAATGTCTTTGTTAAAATAACTATTGTTAATGGCGAATTAAAGATATAGTTGACAAAGGCGCACGACACCGGTGGTGATTACACAAACTTATGTTATTATGCTGACAAAAAGTGGCGCTCACGGGCTTATTTTTACGGAGCGTGTACCAGAAAGACATGTTTTAATGACAATTATTATGTCTCTTCGAGTGTAACCTCGGTTCAGTATTAAATATCAGAATTAGTTCGCGGCGAACAAAGAACGGCCCGACGAAAATCGGACTGTCATTCGAACGGTACGAAATTAGACGCGATCGCACAAGGCCGCGGCAATCGCGGTCCCCGAAAGGCCGCGTTTATCGTCCGAATTTCTTTCGCGACGCATCCTCGATGATTAAGGACAGTCTGCTGAATCACATTAGACCGAGCGCGCAATTGGATCATGCGCTCATTGAAACGCCATTCGCGCTCCGAGAACAATTTCGCGGGGAATCCGTTATATTTACGCCGCTGCATTATTGTTGAGACAAATTGCTGTTCAGTATTTGCAGATTATATTCCGTTACCGCCATTAATCATGCTCCGAAATTGCGTAACCCGGAGCACTATATACAGCTCTCGTCTAAAAACGACGCGAACTAATATCAATCAAAATTAGAAACCTGCGAAATCGGTATGAAAAACTGCCGCGCTACACTTTTACGCGTTAATTACAATTTTAATAATTAATTGATGAAATTTCAATCACATGTTGCGAATCCAATTAATAATCCACTGAATATAAATTACCAATTAAAAGTATAATTAAAATGTAAGTTAATGTGATTCAACGAGCATACAATATTTTTGTCAGCGGCGCGCATTTTCAATTAAAGCGAACACTAAACGTGGAAATGGAAAGGAGCGGGGCCGAGGTGGAGGGCAGGGAAGACGAAAAAAGGGAGAGGAAAATGCGCCGCCGCTCCGAAATCGATAACTTTTCGTCGCGGCCAACGAAATTAATTAATAATTTACAAAATAACGTTTCCGACGAAAATCTGTAATGTGCTCGGGACATGGAACGCGTATTCCCGTCGCGCATTTTTCATTACATTCATATCCTCATTTTGCACTTTGAGAATATTAATGGAAAGAATGGGAATAGGGGGGGGGGTAGAAAAAAACGACGACGGACAGGGGGAGCGAGAATTTGAATGAATCCACTTATTCGAAGACAAATCCAACTCTTGAATTTGTCTTTCTTTTATTCTGCAGCCAGTCAGAAGTGCATTCTCCTTTTAGCGAGAGAGCCTCGAAAGGTGTGCAAGAAGGGAGGATCGCGGACGAGCGAGTTCGATGAACGTTTGAATACCACTTTCAGATACGACAATTCTTCATTTAATTAATGAAATTCGCCGAATTCGCCCACTATTTGCCGAAGCGATTCGCATTTGCACTACTCCCCCCGTTAAGAGATATTAAAATACACCGACGCAAATTGTACATATATCGTGTCATTAATTGAATAGCCGTGCCTTGTCTGCACTCGCTGCGCCGACCGAGTGTTCAAACATTTTTCGGATCAACTGTTTTCGTTTAAACAACGCAACGCAAGAAAAAAAAAGGACTTTTTTCGAACAAAAGAAAGTCAATGGTACTGAGAAAGAAGGTTCGCCAAGTTTCGGTAAACAGCATTAAAAATGACGGCAAAAAAGAAACACGAAAGATAAAGAGAACGAGGCGTTCGCTCGCGTCGCGTATTACAAATGCCGGTCTTTGTTTATTTACGTCGAAAACTCGTTTGACGGATTTGCGCGACAAAGCGACGATGGGAGAAAGAAAGGCGGCTTTTCCGCGCGCCGCTCGCGAAACGATGATTTTTTAATAGTCTTCCGTCGAACGAAAGGCGCGCTTTCGATCGAGAGATACGATTCCACGAGCTGAGCTTAGAAACGGATCGCTGGCGTTCTAGTTCGCGCGGCGTCCTAGAGACGCTCGCATTGCGCAATAAAGTGCGCGAATAACGCGCCGCTGCGGTTGTAAAATCACGCGAAGCGCAATAATCGCGACAACGATAATCATACTAATCGCGATGATAATGACGCTTCGAGCGCGCCACGAAGGAGTCTCCGTAATTTGCGTACGAAACGTTTGCGGTTGCGCCGCGGCAAAAAGTGTCCCGTCCGGTTTGGGGCGCGATCGCTTCCTCTCGCGGCCGGAAATTCGACCGGTTTTCTCCGCGAAAAATTATTATCGCGGCGATGCAATATTTAAGTTACGTTATAGACGCGAATGCGATTTCGACGGGAGGTCCGGCTCGGATTTGGAACGCGCGTGAAGGATGGTCAGCTTTTTCGAAAATACGCTGTGATAATCAAAAGAGATTACGTAAACCCCTTCGTATTTTTGAGCGCGCGTCTGAAGAATACGGTGTAAGTTCCTCTGGAAATAAAAACACTCTTGAAAGTAAGTTATGTAAACTCCTTTGAAACATAATAATGTCCGATAAATAAGTCTCGCGGACTGCGTTTCAGTGATACCCGTTATTAACTGTGTAATTTTCAATTTCGTAAAGGGAATATAAGTTCGAAAAGGTAATTGCCGTATAAAGTGTGAGCGTGAAATATTTTTAATTTAAATAATCTTAATGTTATCATTAAAAGCAATCGTCTTCTAATCGCCGCGCGGATTTCCCGACGCTTTCGTAAATACGCGATTTTATGCCTCTAAATGTTGAACACGCGCCGAGCCACATTTTAGCCTTTCAATTTGTAAGCAATAAATTGTTCCAAATTATTTGTATTGTAATTTTAAACTTAACGACGCGTGGCTGCGATACTTTTCTGATCGCAATAACACAATTTCCGGCTTGAATGTTCAACAACCTTAATTACCGTGAAAATTAACAAAGTGATTTTGTCTCGATACTACTTCAAAACAACTCAATAATTGTTGATGTAATATTATTGTAATTTACTAATACGTCAAACAGTGGTTAATACTCATGATACGATAAAGTCTAATAGATACCAATAGAACTATTTCTATTAATATTGATTAGCATCTACCAGCGGCGTACAGTTCATCGATAATACATGCATTAAACGTTTAATATGCACACATATTCATATATAATATAATGTACAGAAATAGTAAAAAAGGTCTATTAATCATAGTAATTTGATTATATTGCAACTAATATTTTGCTCGAATTCGTGGTGAATATCGATATTACTGTATTAAACATATTATTCGTTCCAAACGCATTAATTTCCGCAAATTACTATCAAATAAGCTTTCGAAAAAAAAGGAAAAAGAAAATTTATAACGCGCTAAGAATCTTTTGATTTACCACGCAAATATCGTCAAGACAATTTGAACGTATATCTTGTCTTACAAAACAAGTTTACGAAGAAATTTCTACCCAAGTTTTGTACTTGTTCACTTTTTCCGACAAACTTTCAGCACAATAGAAATCGTCGTTCGCGTTTATTCAAAAACTCCGATTCTTTATTTTTTGCTAAACCGCGAAATAATGTTTTTCTTTTTACACAAATTCGCGATAAAAATAAGCCATGACTTTGAATTGCATTTATTCACAAATTAGATGAATAATTTCGTATTTTTTAATCGGACGTAATGACTCGCGATTACGCAATCATTAATAATTTTTCGAACTCATATTCAATGGCTCGTTAAATTTTTATCATTATAAAATCTTCAATGCGCGGAAAATTGAGTAACCGATCGAATAAAAAGAAAATAACAATTCGATTCTGTTTGTCTATTTGGTCAGTGCGCAAGATAATTACATAACCCGTGCATTAGATGAACATTTATAACAATGACATAATTTCTTCCTGATTCTAATTCGGTGACTAATGCGCGACCACGTACGACGTTATTATATATTCTTCTATTAAAATGTTATCTAACGTTATTTGAATCAATTTAGCCAGCGAGCAAAAATAAGTCGATTCAAATGACTCCTTTTATAAGATAATCTATTATTATTGTTATGATTAGATCAATTTCTCTGATTACCAACGACAGCCGGCAGGAATTAGTCATGTCGTTTTCAAGCAATCTCAATTATAGCCGATTTAATTCGGCCGTAAAAAACCGTGACGTTTTTACGCTCGCGGGTCTCCTGCGATGGCGACCGATTTTTGTCGCCGAATTTTCGCGACGAACGAGCGAACGCAAATCCGAGCCCGGAGGATATTTGTATTTTAGACAGCCGTGCAACATCCGCGACGGATTTCGGCGATCTTTTTGCCACTCGCATTGTGCTCGCGTGTCATTTACAACCGCGCAACGCTCAACACCATGATTGTTAAACTCGCATAATAATGCTCAATATATTTCGTTGTCGGAAAATGGTGCATTTATTATTCCGAAATCGAGATTCGATTTCACGATTTATAACACTTATAATACGCCATAAAGCGCGTTTTAGTGATCGCATTTTATAACTCGACGACATTGCAATGTAAATAAAACACGTCGATAGATATTAAGCCGATCGGCGACCTTTTATTAACGTTTACGTACTGTTACTTCGAATCGCGCTGAAATGTTTCTAAGTTATATATATATATATATATCAAAATGAGGATGTGTTGGTTTTGCTCAGATTTACAAGTATAAAGATGTACAACGTATTGTGAACGTTACGATGTGACTCCAGACTTGTATCAAAAGGACTCCAAGTTTTAATTCTATAGTTATATGTAGCAAGAATTTGAAAAGTGACTTATAAATAAATGTTATATGAATTCGAGGTGCTTATAATATTTCTTTACTTAAACAATAATTGACAAACATCTTCGTAGGTTAATGATAATACAGATTGTAATAATTGAAACCATAAGTCAACGATCGCATTATGTGATACGTTTCCTTTGTCTACCACAAATAATTTCGTTAATATTGTTCTCAATAATGCAGAGATTCAATTTCGAAAGAATAATTTAGCTTATGAAAAATTGAGATACACCTTTTGGTGCACTGAAATTGCTTTAAGAACAACAATTTGACCAATCAAATGTTTTGCCGCGAAGCAATATAATATGTTAAATTCATTTTTCATTACTTTTTTAACCTTTTTATTGCTCTTGGTATTATGTTGTATAATCTTAGCTTAAAATTGCTTTATTGAAAACTACACCAACGTTTTATGTATGCATTAATAAAACATAATCTTTATTGATATTTTAAAAAAATGTTCTTCTCGACAGTTTTTTATTTTAATATTTATGTATCGTTAATTTTGTATGTAGCAATATGGAGCTAACTTTTTTATTTTTTATACACTTGTTAAAACTATTAAAGCCATTTAAAAAAGTAATGCCCGTGTATCACGAAAACAAGCATGCAGTTTGCCTTTTATAATTGCAAATTACAATATAATATTTCATAATGCACTGAAAAATGAATTTCATAATTTTAGAGACGCCGTTCAACCATACTGATTTGTATCCGTTTTGTAATATAATTTCCGCGCAAACTCTAATGTTCATTCATAAACAAATAATGTGCGAGTTTTCTATTGTTTGGTGAATCGTTAGACTACAATAAAATAAAAGCTCTGCTGCTTCGTTGGTTGTATTATTTTCACCGTAACCCCGCCTGGAACGTTAAAGAAAGACATTGATAACAAATTAATTATGCGAATAAGAAGAGTGAAAGAGTAAAATGTGTTGTTTATCAAAGCAACGCAAAAAGAACGCTGGATGATTCTTTACACCGCGCGGCCATTCTCAAGCCTTTTCATTTTTTACTTGTCCGGAAATAAAGCGCATTACTTATATACTAAAAATCATGAACCACGTATCCATTTTCATATATAATTAATTACACGCCATTATTTACTTGGGAATCCCTTTTACAATAATCTTCTGGCACAAAAGGACGCGCATACATAATACTTGCACGCGGGCATATGTATAAAATAAATTTATATACTTACGTCTATATACGAATACGTGCGTCGTCGTATACACGTATAGATAAAAAAAATATATATTTTTAATACTCGTTGTTAATTTGATACCATGTAAAAGGCGCTTGCAAATTTATATTAAGGTGCTCGTTAAACGTCCGCATTATAAGCGCAAGAAAAAAAGAACGCTGTGTAAATTGTGAAATAAATATGCACAAGAATGGAACGCACGTATAATTTATTTATTGTCGTTGTACCGGCATTCATTCGCGCGATTCTTTCTTCGCAGAGCACCCGGCATTGTGCGCCGCTCTGAAAGGAACACGCGAATTTCAATTATATAATTCCGTGCGGCGATACGATTTTAATATAATTGCCGAGGTATTTATATTTTTATGCACAGAAGACCCCTCGACTGACCTCATTTAATTCCGCGCGCGCGCTCAGACGCATATATGCGCGCGTTTTCCAATTAATTGTATTAATCATTGAATTGAAGGAGGCCTAATTAGACTCAATAACTTAACTGTTAAATAATCGCTCGGAATCGAGGTCGTCGATGCTCCGTACCGAATACTCCCAGCGCGACGAGCTAGCCTTGACGAGTCGCTCATTTTCATCCAGACGCTTTTATTTTAATTCCGTCTGGCTCGTACAAATATTACCTCCTCCAAAGAAAATTATGAAACATCGATTTTCACTCCCGCCCCCACTCCGCCTCCTTATTCACGTCCTTCTTCACCTCGCGAAATCAAAGCGAATGCGCTCGGAGATAACTTTGCTTATATTAAATATATTTTCTAGTTAACTTTAGTGATAATAGCCCGAAGAATAATTGCACGGCGACGCGACTTTCGCCGCTTATTAAATTACGCAATCGCGATGCAAATCAAAATGATTGTATTTTGTAATAAATTGTCGCACAAACATTCGAACGCGTCTTCGTGTTGTTATTTATTTATTTGTTTATTTGTTTGTTTACCGCGCGTTTATCTTTTTCGCGTCTTCAAAGTCAGTGCTTTTTCAACGCCGAGTCTGTAAATATAGACGAAATCGAATTATTCGGCTCGAAAAATGGCACCGAAAATTGTTCCTCGAAACTGGATAAGCTCGACGTGCATCGGACAATTGGAACGACGTGTTGTTTTTTTTTATTTCACGTCATTGAAATGGACTTAGACGCTGCGTCGAACGACGAGTGATTTTTATGCAATTAACTGCATTGAATTAAACGAAACGTAAAAACGAAAGGACCTTTGCAAGAAATTCATCGTGAACGATGACTAAAGTGATTTATAATCTCCAAGTGGGAATGAAAAAAGCACTTTCGACAAATGGCCATCCTTGACCTTTGATACCTTTCAGGTGTTCTCCATGTCGAGGCGCATCGCGCATCATATATGCGCATAATTTATATGTATGTATAATAGCTTTTAACTAGATCAGCGACTTCCGGTCGTCGATAAAACCTCGCCTCGCAAAGGCTATCGAATTGCAAACGAGTTAGTATAAACCTAAATAATATCACAACTTCATCAGAAGCCATGAATTTGATCAATGTATATATATTTATATATATATATATAATTATATTCGAGAATACCTGAAGATGATACATGAAATATTAGCGTACACGCTCGAGCAGTATTGTTTTCTTTTCATAATATTAATAATACATCTGCGTATCAAATTTGAATCATTCTTTCTTTCAAAAGATCAATAAAATTTCAGTTCGCAATAACAGCGTGGCTCCTTTTTTTGTTTTATTACAAATGCAATCGATATTTCAACATAATTTCATCGGAAGAATCAATTCTCCTTTATAATTTGTCAATTCATTCTTCCGCGCGGATAATATTTAGAAATTAAGGCTCACAGTGAACACAAACTAATCGATTCCCTTGGGGATTTCTTTTTGTTTCTTTTTGTTTGCTTTTCGGGGGGTGTTGCAGCAGACAGTTACCAGTATCAACTGCAGTCGATGTGGCAGAAATGTTGGAATACCAATCAGAGCCTGGTTCACAATCTTCGCTTTCGAGAGCGCGGACCACTTAAATCTTGGCGACCGGAAACGATGGCGGAAGCGATATTCAGCGTTCTGAAGGAAGGACTCTCTCTAAGTCAAGCAGCAAGGTACTTGCATTTTCAAACTTGCATTTCCAAACTGTTTTTTTATTTTTCTCCACTGCCGTCGGTTCGCGCAAACGACTAATACTCGCGTATTCATCTCACGTGACACTTTTTATAGCGTCGCCGGCACGAAAAATATCAGCAAAAATAAACGTAAGCGATGCTTGTTTTATACACCGGACGTAAAGTTTACTTGATTAATCCCATTATAATGTTTTTACAACGTAATAAGTAATAATGACATTTGTTTTTGCGTCATTAAAAATGTAATGCGTGCATGCAGCGTTTTAACGTTATTAACACAACTTTTGTTCGATGCAATTTCCTCGCGCTCAAGATATTAGCGCCAATATTATTGCAAGGCGCACGGAATTTAAAGTATTATTTAACATTACACTTATTGGCACGGTCGTTTGTTTAACGCTACGAACGATTTCAGCAAATATCTCTCGCGGACTCGTTTCAAAATATATTCATTGATTTGTTCGCTGTGTTTCTTCCATTAATCGGCGCGAAAAATGCTCCCGCGGATGCAAAAAATATCGTCAACTATAATTAATACGGCATAAATTTTATCCTTTATGTACAATTTAAATGGTACGCGTCATGTTTGCTTTTTTCTATTGCAGAAAATACGATATCCCTTATCCCACATTCGTCCTATACGCGAACCGAGTGCACAACATGCTTGGGCCCAGTGCAGATGGCGGAGCAGGTAAGCCTTAATTATATCTTAGTATATTTATTTCACTTGTCACATTTTATTTTTCCATATGCTTTGCAGACACTTGATCATACGCTTATTATTTTTCTCATTTTTATTCACGGAAACTTGACTTCCCGGTTTGTTCTTATTATTTGAATGCGTGTGTACTCTATATATAAATATCTAAATGTGTGTACATATATATATATGTCTTGCTTAACACATTTAGGTATATACAAAAAGAAGAAATCCGTGTTTAAAGTAATAATATAGACTTCTTGATGGTCATTTCAACTAAAGTATTGAAAAATAAAAGACGAAAAAAAAAAACAAATTCAGATATTCTGGAGAAATAGATTAAATCTTCATTCATATGTAGCATATATCATGTGAAAAATTAATGCACGAAACAGAAAGATTTAAAAAAATTATTAAATGATAGCGTTCAATCTCGTTTCAATTCTTCATTCCTCTTCTTTCAGTAAAAATGCCCGGCTATACCCATGTAGAAAAAATTGAACGGCCCAAGCTTGGCCCAGACTTGTCAATGATTGGCCGATGTTAGGCGACCAATGTTGATCCATCTCTGGATTGAAACACCAATTTACTCTGGCGCAAACTT